>SJYC01017519.1:0-164287 GCA_006408675.1 Madoqua kirkii | reverse complement strand
TCCGTTATTTTAGATCCAGAAATTCACTTCTGACACACTCACTCTTATGGAAGCGATATAAAATTCAGACAAGATTTATGTATCACAATATTATTAATAATAGTGAAAATTGGAAAGAAAATCCTAATTGCTTAACCATTGTTCAGCTGTTGAACTGTTGCTTCTTAGCCAGGGGAATGGCTAAGAAAATTATAAGCCAGCCACAGAACTGAATATTTTATACCCATTGAATAAAGATATTTACAGACAGCTGTTTATTATAAGGAAAAATGAACACCCTATAATGTTAAATGGCCAAGGGATACTGAAATGTGCACATATTAAGAATTTATTCATATGAAAAGTTTCATGCATATTGTATCATATATGTACACAAATGATGAAGGAAAACACCAAAGTGTTTACCAGAGAGGTTCTGAGTTCCAGACACATGCAACCCCCTGTATGAATTAGAATTTACCCTCTTCTGTGTCAGAGTGATGACTCAGGCTCTTAAGATGTGTTAACAACTATTTCTAGAAAAAATATCTGGGCTTTTGAGCCAGGGGCCGAATTCAGACTCATCTATCAGTTTTCCCTGGCAAGGATTTAAAGGACGCAAACTGAAGAACATTTTCCCAGACAGCTGTGGTAAAGTATGAAATTAGGATCCCTTCTAAGTGGTATTCCACTCATCCCTTGCATTTCCCTTCTTCAGATGCCAGTTAAAAATATACTGGTAGGTGGAGACAATCGCCAGCTTACTCTAGACCAAGGAAGTATCCTAATGTTGTAACAAACCCATGTTTCTCTGCTTCATCATGAAGATTTTTGCACCTTTCTCTTTCCAATAACAATAGTGACTATTGATTAAATGTGCTTTTTCTATTAGACTCCGTGTTTCGTGTGATGTGTTTGCTCAGTTGCTCAACTGTATCCAACTCTTTGTAACCCCTTGGACTGTAGCCTGCCAAGTTCCTCTGTCCATGGGATTTTCCAGGCAAGAATATGGCAGTGGGCTGCCATTTCCTACCGCAGGGGATTTCCTGACCCAAGGATGGAACCCGCCTTTCTTGTGTCTCCTGCATTGGTAGGTGAATTATTTATTGCTGTGCCACCTGGGAAGCCTCCCAGTGTTTGGTGCTTCATTCTTTTTATATAATACAACATTCTGTGAGTTAGATATTATCTTCACTTTACAAAAGAAAAAACAGGCTTGGGGAGGGTCAATGACTTCCTCGAAGCCACAGGCATGAAGCACAAGCTGGAATCAAGATTGCCAGGAGAAATCTCAGTAGCCTCAGATATGCAGATGACACCACCCTTATGGCAGAAACTCAACAGAAACTACAGAGCCTCTTGATGAGGTGAAAGAGGAGAGTGAAAAAGCTGGCTTAAAAGCTAAGATCATGGCATGCAGTCCCATCACTCTTAGCAAATAGATGGGGAAACA
Organism: Madoqua kirkii; assembly: GCA_006408675.1. NCBI lineage: Eukaryota > Metazoa > Chordata > Mammalia > Artiodactyla > Bovidae > Madoqua > Madoqua kirkii. The sequence continues at coordinate 162,855 of SJYC01017519.1, read as the reverse complement.
ACCAATTCATTGGTTTAATGACTGTGTCAGGAGGTTGTGAATGGGTTTTAGATGGTACATCCAACTTATCTGTGGGTGCTATTGATCGGGGAAGCAATGAAATGAACTTGTGTTTTCTTCTTGTTTCTTATACTGAGAAGGTGAGGATGTAATCTAAGCTGGAATGAAATAATTAGAGGTGAGTTCAAGAACAGACAGACTTTATTTTCTTGGACTCCAGAATCACTGCAGATGGTGACTGCAGCCATGAAATTAAAAGACACTTGCTCCTTGGAAGAAAAGCTATGAACAACCTACACAGCTTATTAAAAAGCAGAGACATTACTTGGCCAACAAAGATCTGAATAGTCAAAGTTATGTTTTCTCCAGTAGTCATGTATGGATGTGACAGATGGACCATAAAGAAAGCTGAGCACTGAAGAATTGATGCTTTTGAACTGTGGTGCTGGAGAAGACTCTTGAGTGTCCCATGGACAGCAAGGAGATCAAATCAGTCAATCCTAGGGGAAATCAACCCTGAATATTCACTGGAAGGACTGATGCTGAAGATGAAGCTCCAATACTTTGGCCACCTGATGTGAAGACCTGACTATTTGGAAAAGACCCTGATGCTGGAAAAGACTGAAGGCAGGAAAAGGGGCCAACAGAGGATGAGATGGTTGGAAGGCATCTTAAGTTTGGGAGATGGTGAGGGAGGCCTGGCATTCTACAGTTCATAGGTTGCAAAGAGTCAGACATGACTGAGTGCCTGAACAACAAGAAGAAAGAAGTTCACGGACTTTTTTTCATGAGCTCTGGGCTTTTGATGGCGAGGACTGACTGATCTTTTAGACTGTGCTGCAGTCTGGGGAGCTCGAGCGAGGGCACTATCTTGGCACCATTCAGAAACCCTTGCAAGCTCCTTTGACTTTGAGCAAGACAGTAGTTAAATATTTCAACCTTAGCTTTCTTGTATGTAAAATGGGGACAACTCCTGAAACCCAGGGCTTGGAAGGACCAGGCAAAATTTCAGAGCACATTTAAATTAAAATGATTGGTTTTAAAAAATGTGGTAGGAGGTTGTGAATGGCTTTTAGATGGTACATCCAACTTATCTGTAAGTGCTATTGATTGGGGAAGCAGTGAAATGAATTTGCGTTTTCTTCTTGTTTCTTATGCTGAGAGGGTGAAGAGGTAATCTAAGCTGGAATGAGATAATTAGAGAGGAGTTCAAGAACAGCATCCCTTCTGACTGTCCCTGGCTGTCCCTGAGTTAGAGACTTAGAATTTTAGAGCTTGGAGAGCATCTCTTTGTTTTACACTTAAATCTGAGGCCCAAAGGGGAAGGTGACTGACCTAAGGGAATATAATTATCTTACTAAAAATTGGTATGATGCCCATGTTGAGAGAATAAGGTCTGTTTTTAACAGGGGGAATGTCACAAGAAATAGGGTCCAGTTATTTGTAAATAAGCAGGCATATTATTCAGCAAGGCATAGTATTCCAGTGGTAGGCCTATGGTTTTTCTCTGTCATTAAGGCTTCCTTGAGTCAGTGGGCTTATGACTCAAGCTGTAAAATCCCTGGGGCAACACTCTTCAGCTCTTGGTACAGGGATGGGCATGTGACCTTGAAAGCAAGGCCAGACACAGCACCTCCACACTCTGTGGTCTCCGAACAGCAGACAGAGAGGGTCGTCTTCCTTTCGGATCGTTAGTTTGCAGCATGTACGCTGGGAGCGGTCAGTGGCCTTCTCCTCGATATGCAGAGAGATACTAAGATGATACCAATGAGCAGTCAGAAGTGCAGGCAAGAGAGGAAGAGAGCAGATCCGATGACTGAATTCACGCCCCTGGACTCAGCCATGACTTAAGTCCAGGTATTCCAGCTGATGAAGCTCTTTCTGCACCTTTATTCAGAACAGTTGAACTTGGTTGGGAAGGAGCTCTGGAGACTCGTAAGGACTGAATGGGGCAGCTGTATGAGATGATGAGGATGAACAGATCGTTTGTGGAAGCCTCGGTTTCTGCGGAAGGGATTCAGTGTGGAGGGATGAGTTGGGAAGAAGAGAGCAGCCATCTCTGGTCTGATCTGGAGAGCAGGTAAGGCCACCCCTCCATCTCCACACTGATCCAGTACTCAAAAGAGCCACCACTGGAATCCACTATTTGGATGAAGTCAGAATCCTTCAAGTATATTCTTCTGAATACCCCATATTCAAGGCCCCCATATACAAGGACTGTGTGTTCAAATACATTGATTTTCTTTTGTCGTTGTTGCTTAGTCACCAAGTCATGTCTGACTCTTTTTGTGACCCCATGAACTGCAGCCCACCAGGCTTCTCTGTCCATAGGACTTCCCAGGCAAGAACACTGAAGTGGGCTGCCATTTCCTTCTTCAGAGCATCTTCCTGACCCAGGAATTGAAGCCATGTCTCTTGCATTAGCAAGTGGGTTCTTTACTTTAGAACTTTTTAGATGTAACTCTTCTAATGTTCTTTGGGCATCTCCAAGAGGCAACTGGAGTATATATTCTCTAACCTTTTAATTCAAAGACCTCTTTGTTTTGTTTTCCTTTGGCTAGAGGCACCTCTCTTTAGAGCATCCTTTGATGGTCTTGGATTAAGGCATCATTTCCCAGGAAGACCCCTGCTAAGTAACATACTGCTGGGGCAAAGTAGCATTATTTTGTGGGAGGAATAGCCTTTCCACAAAGGGCTGGAAGTGCAGAGAAGAGAATGGAACGAATGGCTAAGAGACCAAGGATGGAATGTGGAAAGAGAAGGAGGAAGGAAGAACGTGGGGCCAGTTCAGAGAGGAGGTAAAGTGAAGTGATGACACCTGGGAGGCGTCGAGGCCCTGAGCCTCTTGATAGCCACGGCAGACAGACAGGTGATGACTTTCTTGAACTGAGTTTTGTGACTCTAATTACCTCCTAAAAGCAAGTGCAATAGGTACTTGAGAGAGACAAAGAATTATTTTTCATTTTAACACTTAATCCCCAAAAGAGCATGGATCATACGGCCTCTTATATAAGAGACATTTCGAAGCACAGCAGAGTCTTCAGTAGTGAGTTTACAGAAGGTGCAGAGACATCCTTCATGGGGCTGCTTCCTCTATTCACGTGCAACCGAACACAGAGGCTCAACATGAAGGAATAGCCTTTGGTCCTCCCAGGCAGCGCTAGTGGCGAAGAACCCACCTGCCCATGCAGGAGACGTAAGAGATGTGTGCTCAATCCTTGGGTCAGGAGGATCCCCTGGAGAAGGGCATGGCAACCCACTCCAGGAGAGAGGCAGCTAACAAGCTAACCCAGTGGAGATCAACAGTGTGCACAGAGTAGATTATTACCTTCATTAATGCTACTGGAGGGAGGTGAGAATGAGTGAGTGAAAGGTACAAACCCACACACCTGAGTGAAAGGTGTGTAGCAGAACCATTTTAAAAGCAGGGGGAGGAACAGTAGGGAGAAGGAGAAGGAAGGGTGGGAGGGCCTGAGTGGAAGCAGTGTATAGACTTGTGATGATTCACCAAGGAGCTGTCTTGGAGGCCATAGAATTAGATTCAAATGTGGGTGAAATTCTCAGAAAGTTGATGAGATACAATGAGGCCTAGCTCCGAAGCCACGAATCAAAAACTGTAGGAACAGTATGCAACCCAGGATTCAGAATGATTATATTTCCAAATGGAAGAGACCCCTGACACTCAGATTAAATATAATGCTTGATTCATTAATTTACAAACAACTCAAGCACAGTCGGAGCGACTTCACTTTCAGTTTTCACTTTCATGCATTGGAGAAGGAAATGGCAACCCACTCCAGTGTTCTTGCCTGGAGCATCCCAGGGACGGGGGAGCCTGGTGGGCTGCCGTCTATGGGGTCGCACAGAGTCGGACACGATGGAAGTGACAGCAGCAGCAGCAAGCACAATTGAAAAACGTCACGAAAGCCAAATTTCATTGTTCGCTGATGTGAATATTCTACACCCTGACTGTTTCAGAGAAAAGCCAACAACCTGACCCTCCTAACAGTCACACCGCACTTTCGTGTGTCCTTCCCTTAGAATGCTGTTCCCTTTGGTCACTTTGCATGCACAGTCCAGTACTGGGCTTCCAGGCTGTGATGGTCTATTCACGTTCCTCAAATCCCTGAACTCCAACCTGATCAATCATTGTACCATTTGCTCAAATCTTGGGTTTCGTCTCAGAATATCAGGGAATTTTTAGTTCCCACAAAACCTATGAGCTCGATCAACACTTGTTTATTTTTAATAATATGAAACTAGTATGGAAAGAGAGATGTGGCAGAGAAAAAGGCAATGGAAGTTGCTCAGAGTGGCCTTCATAGGAAAAGCTTTCATAGGAAAATGCTAGAAAGGATGTAAGAATGGGCTCGGAGGGCTAGGGAGTGGGGCTTGGCAAGGGCAAAGCTGTGTACTCTTCTAAACAAAGGCTGTGTAGAGGGGAGAGGAGAGTACTAACAGATTTCACGGGCTCCAAACAAGAGGAATCATAGAAGATAGACCACGAGTCATGGAAAGGTCACTTACAGGTGAGGAAACTGAAGGCCAAATAGACGGGCATTTCTCTTTGCCATCAGATAGTGGCAGAGCCAGGGTTAGAGTCTAAACCTCTGGACTCCAAGGTCAGTGTTGTGTTTGCAACACAACTTGGACAGACTGCAAGGCAGAGAGAGCTGTTTTGCTGTCCTGAGAACCAGGCTGATTCGGAGGGGGCAGAAAAGCACAGGGGAGATTGGTTACACTTGGGAAATTTCCCCAGATCAACAGAAAGAGAAAGGAGACGTGTGTTTGTAAACTGCAGACTTTTTGAAATTTGCTTCCAGTATCTTAACGAGCTCCTGAACACCAGGAAAAGACAGCCTCTCCATGCGGGAGGTCTCAGAGGCAGACAGACGATGCATGAAGAATACCCACGCCAGGCTGGCGGGCATCTGTTCATATTTCAGGAAAAGGGCAATGATATCGATGGAATCCTTCTGCAGAGGAAAAGAGGCTCCACACGCTGAGTAAGTTACACAGTTCAGCTTCTTAACAGACAGCATAAATCCTCTGTGGTCACTCGATCTCACTCTGTGGCTTCCTCCTCGCGGGTCTGACCCACTTTTACCAGCCCTCCAGAGAGGAGATGCTCTTTTCCCAGTAAGCCCCAGCATCTTCCCACCAGTCTAATTTGTGGGCAGTCCCTGTAGGAACCTGAGTTCCCGTCACCAGCTTCAGTGAGATTCCAGTATTGCCCAGCTGGAAGGGGAAAGAGTATCCCCCCAAACACTTCCTAGCCCCTTGCCCACCCCCTTTTGATATTTCACTAAATGTAATGTCACATGATGTAATGTCACTCAAGGTCAGGCTTTCTCTGTTGGTTGGTCCCTCAGGGGGTCTTTAGGTTGAGAACTGTTGGAAGCCCTTTGGGCTGGAGGCTAAGGTACAGGTATCAGAGTGACAGTGACAAATGAGGATGGTGCCAACAGAGACTGTTCAAATAAACAGTTGGGTGCTTGGAAGTACAGCCCGAAGAACTCAGATCTGTCTCTCTCCTCTGTTTCTTTTTCTCCCGAAACAGAAGATTAAGTTTGCTGTGGACATGAGCTGATGAAAAGAATTCAAATAGTGCTTTGACTAGGACCCCAGTCAGACCCACAGGAGAGCTACAAATTGCTTTTGGAGACACCAGTCTCCCTTTACAGAAGTTAGCATAAAGCCCACATATCTTCTTTCTATAAGGTACTAACTTGTAAATTAACCTTTAATGGTGTATAAATGATGTTCTGAAAGAACTGCTTATGCAGCTATATTTATGATCTAGAAAATTGCAAATATTTACAAGATTATAGGTGTTAATGGTCTGTCAAAAATGTTTGTATATTGTACATACATTAAACCCCGGTTTCAGACCACCCTGGTATAAAAGACCACCACTCTCCAGTCCCATATAGTGTTTCGCTTTGATTCCATATATGCCAATCCCTATAATTAGCCTGTTCCCTAATATAGATCAAGTCCACTTTATAGAGAATTCTCCCGATAGTTTTCATTTAGTTTAAATCCAGGACCCAGGCCGCCTATGTAAACTGTTTGCTAAATGGCCCGGGATGGCCAATCGATCTTATGTCAGCCCTTTGGAGGCTGCTGGGCCGTGGCCTGTGAACTTGTCCGTCTTGTTTCTGAGTAGGCCCCACTGCAGGGTCTAAGTGCCTCTGGCTTGATTGCTTTCCTGAAATAAAATTAAGCATATGTGTGCGCTCCCAGGACTGCTGAGGTTCAGTCGTTCGTGCCACAGACATAATTCATTTCAGAGAGTGACAAGGCACCTTAACTCTGGTGCTTGACACCCGAAAGGACAGAAGAGGACCCTCTCCTTTCTCTCTCACTGTTAATCCCATCCCTGTGGTTACTGTGGCTCCTTTCTCTGGGCGCAGCAGGAAGGAACGAAAAAAGGTCACAGGTTGTTTGGAAACATTCTTCCATTCTAGTTTGTGATCTCATTTGCACAGTTTCATTAATGTCAAACTGTCTCCACGGCTGTCTCAAGATGATGAGTCTCCCAGGGCCTTTGCTAGAGTTGTGTCTGCTTTGCAGGAATTCAGAGAGCAGAGCTTCTTTTCAAATGTTATGAGAGGAGCTGCCATCCCGCCTACTGCCCTGAAAACTTGCAGGAAAATGTTTGCCGAAGTTCTGAGTTTGAATTTTTACCGTCACACTCCCTCCCATCCCTTCATTCCCCTACCCCACCCTCAAAAACAGAGCCGGGAAATAATGGAGTCAATTTTTCTTTAAAGCCCTCTAACGAGCTTGACGACACACACTTAATTTTCTTGAAAATAAAATAGGTGTTTGGGTGTCTGCGGACGGACTGAAACCGCTAACGTCTCAGCAGAGGTCTTAAATGCAGCCGGCGCGTCGGCTCTGGGCTCCAGATGAGAAGTGAGATGCTGCAGAGAGAAGGGGAGATGCTCTGGGCCCTGGGAGGTCTGTGTCAGGGAGGGCGGCCTTGGCCATCCTCCTCAACTCTCTCTGAGACAGCTCTCAGAGCGAGTGTGTCTTCGCACTCACCCAGCATTTAGGAAAGATATCAGGATGCTTTCGAGCTCTTCCCTACGGAATTCCACTGGCGCTGTTCTGGACATCTCTCTACCTTGAAATGCCTATCAGACACTTTTGATTAGCAATTCACTACCTAGGATTTTGATCCTTTGGGGACCCATGCAGGAAGAGACGAGCTTCTCAGAGGTATTCCCAATATTTCAGAAACACCCACAGGAGTTACAGAACCAACGGGGTTCAGACCACAGAGGAGAACTGACGCCGATTTAATTCAATTTCTACCAACTCAGGATGTTTCTGTTGGTTCTGTGGCAACGGCAGTTCTTTTTATTAATAACAAAATGAGGAAAAGATTTCTCAATAAGTGTATCTGGTGTATATCCATCAAACTATGGACTTGGAGAGGAAAGGAAAAATAACAAGGTCCATGGAGGTGAAAAGTGAGGAGCCACTGGTTTAGGGGGGCTTTGTGTGAGCTACAGAGAACCAAGTCATCACTTGTTTTATTCAGATGCCAAGGGAGGAAGCTGAAAAGTAAACACAAGATCAGATCCCAATTAGGGACAGATTCCAATCTCTGTTCAATTGCCTCTTATGTTTATCGAGGAAAACAAATGCCTGAACAGTCAAATGTACTCTATTTGCATGTTCTCACAAGAGGGTCATAAGTATGCTAGCTTTCGCTCTTACTCAGGAAGTGATCTTCTGTAAGATGGACACTTAACATTAGGGAGAAGTCTGGGTACCAAAAAAGTGATGCTGGGCCCTGGCTGTTCCCCAGTGTTGTTTAAGAGGGAGGGCCTGGAATAGTCACACAAATAGCCAGGCATCTATTGCTCCTGGTGAGAATGGCAGGGCCTGGGAGGAATTCATCAATTGTTGCAAATCTTTTCTTCTTTTTTTTTTAATACAAAAAAACATTATAGGTTTGGCAAAATTTCAAACATACTTTACCGAGTGCTTTTTTCCTTCATTTTAAAATCCCCAGTGTATTTCAAATGCAATCCGTATGTTACTGATTCATTTACGCTTAACTCATCAAGAATGCTGGTTGGGATGAATTAGTTGATGCCCAAGAAGAAGGTTGGTCCCCCTTTAAAGAAGATGTTAGGAACCTTTTCGCCACTCCACCACTGTTTGCCAAATACAGTTCAAAGTGAATCAGCATCCTGCCGCCTTCCCCACCACCAATTTTTAATAACATTAGAAAAGCCATTTCCAAAGAGCACTAAATTGGGGGAAATTCTTCAGTCCACTCTCCCTCATTTAAAAACCCTTGTGTATTTTAAGGGAAATCTAATCCATATGCTTCTGATTCATTTACACTTGAATCATTAAAATGTTGTTTGGAACAGCCACTTGGTGAACAGAAATGAGTATGAGCCTCTTTTATTATTATTTCGTCAGACTCTTTTCTGCAAAACAGGAAGTCACACTGGGAAAGTTGTCTATCCGAAAGTTTCAATTTGGTATGATAATTTTTAGGCCACCATGGTTTCGATAAGTCTATTTTTGGTTATCCTCACATGAAACCCAGGGCAGCTCTCTGCTTGAATGGCAGATGCATGATCATAATTGCACATAATGAGCCAAATTGCATCCGTGAATAATTTACTTCCTTTAAGTAATTTGAAAGGAGTGTGTGTGCTTGTGTGTGATAACAAATTCTTTGGATACTAAATACACCTGGTAGGATGGGACTGAGAATTGATTGCTTGCTGAGAAAGAGGAGAGAATATACATGAAACAGTTTATGTGTTTCCACAAACATTAATGGGGTAACAGCCAGGATATAGTCTTCTTTAGGTCTAGCTGAAGACTAGTTAAGGTCATTGAACCCGTGTTACTAAGATCACTGACAAACTAGAGGGGCAAACTATTACCATCTCTTGTTCTTTTTCCTCTGTGACAATGCGTGCCAGTGGACTTTACTGTCTTTTTAAATCCTTTTTGTCTTTCTCCCATGAATCTCTTGATATAAGTTATACTGGGAACATTCACCTACTCCAGCCTTTTCCTTTTACAAAAGTCTAAGAGTTCCTAACAAAAAGTAGGACACAGAAGTTTTGATTCCCAGAGTCTAATTGTGGCGCAGTGCTTAAAAATGAGGACTTGTCTCTAGGATTAATGGCAAAACAAATGCAGTATTGTAAAGTAAAATAAAGTAAAAGAAAAAAAATTAAAAAAAAATGAGAACTTGTGAAGTGCTTTTGAATACTGACTCTGCCATTCAGTGGCTGGTGATTTTAGGATGGTTACTTAACTTTGCTGTGTCTTTGTTTGTCTCAAAAGTAGACATAATAATAGTACCTAAACGATGGAGTGGTTGTGAAGATTACATAAGCCACTTCATGCAGCGATGTCCAGACGCAATAAACACTCAAGAAATCATGGCTGTCTTATCTATATGACATTTTAAAATAAAACCTCAGTACTTATGAAAGCAGAAAGTTCTTAGCTTTTGTAGCAGTTTACAAGTAATTTGCATTATACCAAGATGACAGTGATGTTTATACAAAAGTACCAGCTAAATTTTTTTCAATTACATTGTTGGTTAAAAAGAAATAGTCTAAACAAATGTCAGATTTTTCAATCAATATTTACGAATAGTCAAGAAATAAGCAAGTAAAAATCATGGCTGACACTCTGCTCCTCTTCACAGTCACTCTATATCACTAATAATTCGGGATTTCATCAAGGCAGAAGGATGTGCCTACTATTTTATGAATAAAAGTCCAGGGGAGCTGCAGTGAACTGGATAATTTGTGTATGTTCTGAAGTCCTCTCTCTAGCAGCCCTTTATTCCAAATCCTGCCTTGTGATGGGCAGGCTTGAGGTATACCCAACTCTGCAGCAAAAAGCGTATGGATGGTTTCAGCACCTTCCCATGGAACCTGAGCAAAACCCTCACATGCCATAACGATCAGCGTGAAAATAAAATGGAGGTTATTTACAGGAAAAAAAATAGCACGACAGCCATCATTTATTAATGCTGTTATTATTTTCACATCTACACTCTAGTGTTATATTTGAAAGATGATTTTTAAGCCACAGTAGGGAATAATACCATGGCTGAGATGGTAAAGATTTTGCCTGCAGTATAAGAGACCTGAGTTCAATCCCTGGGTCGGGAAGATCTCCTGGCAAAGGGAATGGCTACCCACTCCAGTATCCTTCCTGGAGAATTCCACAGACAGAGGAGTCTGGTGGGCTCAAGTCCACAGGGTTGCAGAGTTGGACATGCCTGAGCAACTAGAGTATTTGGGGGCTCTTCTTGTGGCTCAGATAGTAAGGAATCTGCCTGCAATGTCGGAGACCCGGGTTCGATCCCTGGGTTATGAAGGTTCCCTGGAGAAGGGAATGGCAACCCACTCCAGAATTCTAGCCTGGAGAATTCCATGAACAGAGGAGCCTGGCAGGCTATAGTCCATGGAGTTGCATAACTGGACACAAAGTGTCATTATAGTTTGGAATTATCATCTCTAGATTGGGCTGTGTGTGGGTCATGAAAATTCCTAAAATCTCACCTATCAGATAAAGTGAGGTGAATCCTATTTGCACTGTGAGATGGAGATTTCATGGCAAATGAAAACACTGTGCCATTTTAATGAAATCATCATGTGCAAGTGAACACAGAGGCAAGGAAGGGTTAAATTTGTAAGCCTTTACCCGGCTCTTCTTATTCTGGCTAATAGCCTACAGTTCCAGCAGAGACTTTTAGTAGTAGCATTATCCGTCTGCTCCAGAAGCTGGTAGTTCCAGATGTTTGTGTATCTTAGGCTGAGGAATTACAGTGAGGTTTCCAGGGTAGCATTTGAATACGGACAGGACCAGGACGAAAGTGCTCTGGGGAAGGTGAGTTAGGACGAAGGTGCTCTGGGAAGGTGAGTTAGTGGAAGGCAAGACAAGGTGAGCTAACCAGGGCATGTTTCCCCTTTAATTCTAAAATCCCCTCCTGGAGCTTCAAATGCTGCTGGGGGAAACTGATGACGCCCTGTTTTCTAGATCCAGGGTGACACATCCTTTAATATTAATTTCTTAAACTGTCCAAAGGAAATTGTGACTATGCCTGTCTCCACAGTGCCAAAAATCTAGATGAAATCTGCAGGGGAGGGAATCCCCTGAGTAGTCCTCATGTCCTCACTTACTTGTGGCCTGGAGGGTTGGTGACTGTGAGTAAACTGGCAGGGCTTCTGAGGAGCTCATGAGTCTGGGACAGGGCTGAGAGTCCAAGTGGAGGCTCTTACACACTGCTGGAAAATGCTCCCCACTATGTCACTGGGGTGTCTGCGGGCCCTGGAGCCTGTGGGATTGACCCTCTTTTTCCAGAGTCATGGGCAAGAGAGAGAGACTATTACTGTTCAGGGGCTGGTGAATAAAATCAGCTGCATTGCACGTGGCCCTGATGCAGTGCTGTTTACAGCTTCATCTGCAGCTGAAGGCAGAGGAGCAGATGAGTCCCTGAGGTCCCTATCGGTTCCAGGATTCAAGTGCCAGCTTTCCCTAGCAGAGAAAGAACATTGCTACCCCCAGGACCCCATGACCACCATGACCACCACAGCCGTCAACACAAAGCTGAGTGCTTACTGTATACAGGCACCCAACCAAGGCCTGAAGTTATCATTTAATTTAATCTATAGTAACTTTTTGAAGTTGCCACCATCATGGTCTCCTGTTCATAAATTGGGCTTTCCTGGTGGCTCAAAGGGTAAAGAATCTACCTGCAATGCGGGAGACCTGGGTTCGATCCCTGGGTTGGGAAGATCCCCTGGAGGAAGGCATGGCAACCCCCTCCAGTATTCTTGCCTGGAGAATCCTCATGGACTGAAGAGCCTGGCAGGTTATAGTCTGTAGGGTCGCAGAGAGTCAGACACGACTGAGTGACTCAGCACGGAATTCACACACAGAATTCATAAATCAGGAGCCCACGGTTAAATGAGTTAACCGGGCCACCAGCATGGCAAGTGACAGATCTAGGGCTTGACCTCAAAGCCTGTGGCACTAATCAGCATGCAGTTAGGTGATCCAGGCCTAACTTGAATGAATGAACAAATAATTACAAACACTCTTTTGACTTAACACACTTCTGATGATAATCTTGGAAGGTAATATTATTTGGCAAAAGAGATAGAATTAGGTTAGAACTCCTGATTTGTCACTTGGTAGATGTATAGCCTTAGGCAGGTAATTATGTCTCTGAGCTTGGTTTTGTATCTATAAAATAGGGATAAAATTAACCATTCTGTAAAGTTATTAAGGTTTTCACACATAATATATATCTTAATAGCGTAATAGAGAAAGGGTCTGGTTCATAGTTGGTCACTAATATTTGCTACATATCAATTTAAAATATCTTAAATGTTTATATTAATTGATTATTACTTGTGGCCTAAAACTACCCTTTAAGACAAGAAAAGCTGGACAGGTCGGCAGTTAGGCGAAGCTGGCCTTATTTTCTTTCCTCCTACCTCTTACCATCCTTAAACCTTCAGAATGTGACCCTCCCCCACTGTTTACTCCAAGTTCTCAGCCTCAAATAATGAAAAAGCAAGCCAAATAAATTTGGGCTTCCTTTCATAGGTGAGAGAACTAGAGGAGGGAAGGCTGTGTCTGCCAAGGGGAAAATGCCCAAATTTTGAGAGACTAAGGGAACTATCACATCTTTCTTATTTTGTAGTCTGCAAATAATGATTTCCTTCCAAGCTCATGGATAATGGATTAAAATCAAGCCTTCTCTACTCCCCGGTAAAATGGCTTGACTTGAGTTTTTGAAAATGTTGTCGTTAATCTTTTCTAACCCCTAGCAGACTGTTCTCAGACTAAGGCTAGCATAGGTAGTTTACGCTACTGGACAAGGAAGGGATTCAGAATGGAAACAACCATGCTTGTTAGGTCTTACGTAGCTCACGACACATTCTTTCTTTAGGCAGAGTCATTATCTACTAATTTTTCTGCATAGTAAATTGGAAGTTCTTACATAAATTCCTGTTATTAGATTATGGAGTCTTAACCAGTAATGAGAAATTATAACCAAGGCAATCAAAGGTTTTAGACTCAATTGTCTTGAATATCTAAAATTTAACAAGCTTGGTAAAAGCTGTGTTATATACAATAGTCCAGGGTAAAGATGACCCTTTACAAAGCATGATTGGATTACACTTACCACCCTGACCTTCTTGCTTTGTAAACAGGCTACTTTTTCACTGGGGAAACAGAGAGATTAAATTTCCATTAAAAATTAGCCACTTTTAAATTCATACAATTAATTTGGACTTCTTCGGGGGTACGGAGGAAAGGATGTAAAATGCACTTTTCTTTTTACAAGTGTGTTTTTCACAAGGACTCTCCCCTTCCACAAAGACAGCCTACAGGGAGTAGTGACTGTCCTTTTCTGGGACAAAAGTCTGTGCTTGGTGGACTGTGTTGGCAGAAAGAACTAAACCCTATATTCCAGGCATTTGGAGCTGTGCTGTGACTTAAAAACAGGAAGCCTGAAAGAAATAAGACTTACTTTCCACTCTCTCTGTACCCAAAGGCACAGTGCTCCTTCCAGTATATTCTATAGTTCTAAGCAGCTGTGCAGACTCAACATAGAGCAAATATCACTCTCAACAGGGAAAACCTGAAAGCATTTCTTCTAAGATCGGGAAGAAGGTAGGATGTCCACCTTCACCACTATTATTTTATATAGTTTTGGAAGTCCTAGCCATGGCATTCAGAGAGGAGAAAGAAATGAAAGGAATTCAAACCAGAAAAAAGAAGTACAACTGTCACTGTTTGCAGGTGACATAATACTATACACAGAAAATCCTAAAGAGGCCACCAGGATAAAACTAGAGCTCATCAATGAATTTGGTAACGTTGCAAGATACAAAAGTAATACACAGAAATCTCTTGCATTTCTATATACTAAAAACAGAAGATCAGAAAGAGAAAGTAAGGAAACGATCCCATTTGCCATCACAACAAAAAGAATAAGCTACCTAGAAACAAATCTACCTAAGGCAAAACGCCTATAGTCTGATCACTATAGGATACTGACAAAATAAAGACAACAGAAACACATAGAGAAACACAGTGTGATCTTGGATTGGAAGAATCAATATTGTGAAATAACTATAATGGCCAAAGTCATCTAGAAATTCAGTGCAGTCCTTATCAAAACACCAGGGCCGTTTATCACAGAAGTTAGAACACAACTGTTTGCAATTTGCATGAAATCACAAAAGACCCTGAATAACCAATGCAATGTTGAGAAAGAAAAGTGAAGCTGGAGGGATCAGGCTCCCTGACTTCAGAGTATACTCCAAAGCTACAGTAATCAAGATGGTATGATCCTGGCACAAAAATAGAAATATAGACCAATGGACCAGGACAGAGCTCAGAGGTAAACTTATATACTTATGGTCGCCTGACCTATGACATAAGAGGCAAGAATATATAATGGAGAAAAGACAGCCTTTTCAATAAGTGGTTCAGGGAAAACCAGGCAGCTACAGGTAAAAGAATGAAATTAGAACACTCCCTAACACTGTAACAAAAATAAATTCAAAACAGATTAAAGACCTAAATGTAAGGCTGGACACCATAAAATTCTTACAGGAAAATGTGGGCAGACTCTTTGACATAAATCACAGCAAGACTTTGTTATTCACCTCCCAGAGTAATGACAAAACAAACAAATGGGACATAGTTAAACGTAAAAGCTTTTGCAAAGCAAAGGAAACCCTCAGAGTGGGAGAAAATATTTGCCAGAAAGCAACCAGCAAGATATTAATTAACAAAATATACAAACAGTTCAAGTAGCTCAATATCAGAAGAGCAAACAAGCCCATGGGGGGAAGGAAAAAATAGGTGGAAGATCTATACAGACATTGCTCCAAAGAAGACATACAGATGACTAGTAAACACATGAAAAGATGCTCAGCACTCCTCATTATCAGAGAAATGCAAATCAAAACTATAGTGAGGTATTGCTTTACATCAGTAAGAATGGCTATCATCAAGAAAACCTACAATAAATGTTGGAGAGGGTGTGGCAAAAAGGAACCCTCCTCACTGTTGATGTGGGCTTCCTGGTGGCTCAGACTGTAAAGAATCCGCCTGTAGTGTCGGAGACCTGGGTTCAAACCCTGGAGAAGGGAATGGCAACCCACTCCAGTGTTCTTGCCTGGAGAATCCCATGGACAGAGGAGCCAGGCAGGCAGGCTACAGTCTACGGGGTTACAGAGAGTTGGACATGACTAGGCCACTAACTGCAATACACTGTTGGTGGGAATGTAAATTGGTACAGCCACTAAGGAGAGCAATATGAAGGTTACTCAAAAAACTAAAACTAGAACTAAGCATATGACCCAACAATCCCACTCCTGGGCATGAACCTGGAGAAAACCGTAATTTAAAATGGTACGCTAGTGTCCATTTCTGCACAATTTACAGTAGCCAGAACAGCAACCTAAACATCCATTAATGGAGGAATGGTTAAATAAGAGGTGGTACATGTAGACGGTGGAATACTACACAGTCATGAAAGGAAGGAAATAGTGCCGTTTGCAGAGATGTGGACAGACCTCGAGACAGTCATACAGTGTGCGGTAAGTCAGAAAAACAGTGATCGCATAATATCCCTTACATGTGGAATCTAGTAAAATTCTGCAGATGAATTGACTTGCAAAGCAAAAACAGACATAGAGAACAAACTTAGGGAGACCACACATGGAGGTGAGATGAATTGGGAGATTACGATTGAAATATATTCACTACTATGTGTGAAATGTATAACTAATGAGAACCTACCCTATATCACAGAAGACTTGGCTCAGTGCTTTGGGGTGATCTAAGTGGGAAAGAAGTCTAAAAAAGAGGGGCTATATCTATATGTAAAACTGACCGCTTAGCTCTACAGCTGAAACTAACACAGCACTGTAAAGCCACTATACTCCAGTTAAAAACAAAAAAGGGGATTGTGAAAATGAAACTCCAGTTGTGACCAGCTGTCTCCACCAAAACACCTTTAATGCAGAGCTACACGGGAGAGAATCCCTGAATCAAACGGCCACGGTCAAGGACAGGCTAGAACCCAGGACTTCGTTCCCTGCTGCCTTTCTCCCCACCCTCGTTCCTTCCCTTCTGGCCTTTCACTCTTTACTCCCTCTCCTTGGCACTCTCTTAGGCAGGCAGGCTACAGTCTACGGGGTTACAGAGAGTTGGACATGACTAGGCCACTAACTGCAATACACTGTTGGTGGGAATGTAAATTGGTACAGCCACTAAGGAGAGCAATATGAAGGTTACTCAAAAAACTAAAACTAGAACTAAGCATATGACCCAACAATCCCACTCCTGGGCATGAACCTGGAGAAAACCGTAATTTAAAATGGTACGCTAGTGTCCATTTCTGCACAATTTACAGTAGCCAGAACAGCAACCTAAACATCCATTAATGGAGGAATGGTTAAATAAGAGGTGGTACATGTAGACGGTGGAATACTACACAGTCATGAAAGGAAGGAAATAGTGCCGTTTGCAGAGATGTGGACAGACCTCGAGACAGTCATACAGTGTGCGGTAAGTCAGAAAAACAGTGATCGCATAATATCCCTTACATGTGGAATCTAGTAAAATTCTGCAGATGAATTGACTTGCAAAGCAAAAACAGACATAGAGAACAAACTTAGGGAGACCACACATGGAGGTGAGATGAACTGGGAGATTACGATTGAAATATATTCACTACTATGTGTGAAATGTATAACTAATGAGAACCTACCCTATATCACAGAAGACTTGGCTCAGTGCTTTGGGGTGATCTAAGTGGGAAAGAAGTCTAAAAAAGAGGGGCTATATCTATATGTAAAACTGACCGCTTAGCTCTACAGCTGAAACTAACACAGCACTGTAAAGCCACTATACTCCAGTTAAAAACAAAAAAGGGGATTGTGAAAATGAAACTCCAGTTGTGACCAGCTGTCTCCACCAAAACACCTTTAATGCAGAGCTACACGGGAGAGAATCCCTGAATCAAACGGCCACGGTCAAGGACAGGCTAGAACCCAGGACTTCGTTCCCTGCTGCCTTTCTCCCCACCCTCGTTCCTTCCCTTCTGGCCTTTCACTCTTTACTCCCTCTCCTTGCACTCTCTGACTGTAGTGATTGAAGCCTAGTGCTCGTGGATGCCGAGGTAGGGCTGTTCTGGGGGCAGGAGGCAGGATGCACAGAAGTGGGCGAGGAACAGGGCTCTTCATGTCTGGAAGCTGCTCCGCATTTGCAGCCAGAGTCACAGGATCAGATTCCTCTCTGCCGGGCGCAAGCTTCCTGCCCTTTGATTGGTCTCCTTCTTCACTATCTCATCCTTCCTCACCCACTTCCAGGGTGCCAGGGACCTGGGACTCATGTTCTCTGTCCTCTTTTTATCTCCATCTTTGTCTTGTGAAGGTTCTGCCCCCAGAGACTCCAGGATCCTTGGTCTGGGGTCCAGCCTGGATGCTGGGCTCTTTTGAAGCTCCCTTGGTGATTCTGATGTGCAGGGGATGCTGAAAAACTCTGTTGTGGAGGAGCTGTCTTCTTAATGAGGACCCATCTGGGTGTTAGGGAAATTGGACTGCATGCAGTCCAGAGGAAAACAGATCCTGGAGATGTAACCATGGGGAAGGAATTACCTGGAAGTTCTGGCTGTAATCACTTATGTGAGCTGGTTAATAGGCTTAAATAAGCATTTCGTGTATATGATGCTGGGAAAGACTGAGGGCAGGAGGAAAAGGGGATGACAGAGGATGAGATGGTTGGATGGCATCATCGACTCAATGGACATAGGTTTGGATGGACTCCAGGAGTTGGTGATGGACAGGGAGGCCTGGCGTGCTGTGGTTCATGGGGTCGCAAAGTGTCGGACATGACTGAGAGACTGAACTGAACTGAACTGAACTGAATGGTACACACAGACAAGGTAGTAAGAGCAGATTTGCTGTCTCTCTCTCTCTTTTTTTTTTTTTTTTTTTTTTTAAATTTGCTCCTACATTATATTTTATTGTTTTTTAAATTTTAGTTTACAATACTGTATTGGTTTTGCCATACATCAGCATGAATCCGCCACGGGTATACATGTGTTCCCAATCCTGAACCCCCCTCCCACCTCTCTCCCCATACCATCTCTCTGGATCATTCCAGTGCACCAGCCACACGCATCCTGTATCCTTTTATTTGATAAAAACACTTAGTTTTTCAATTGAAATGTAGTTAATCTGCACTATTATGTTAGTTTCAGTTGTACTACATAGAGCTTTGACATTTGCGTACATTTTGAAATGATCATGATGGTAAGTCTAGTAACTGTCTGCTTGTATACAAAGTTATTACAGTATTATTGACCATATTCCATTGCTGTGACTTATTTATCATATAACTGGAGGTTTATTGCTTTTAAATCCTTTTCATCAGTTTCACCTCTCTCTCTACCTCCCTTCCTTCTGGCAACTACCTGTTTGTTCTCTGTGAGTCAATCTTTGTTTCATTTTGTTTTATTTTTTAGATTCCACATATATGTGAAATCACATGGTATTGGTCAACCTGGCTTATTTCAGTCTGACTTATTTCACAGAGCATAATACCCTCTAGATTCATTCATACTGTTGCAAATGGTAAGATTTCATTTTAGGATTGAGCGCTATTCCACTGTGTATCTATACCACACCATCTTTATCAATGGACATTTAGGCTGCTTCTGTATCTTGGCTATTGTAAATTATGCTGTGGTAAACATGGGAGTGCATGCGACTTTTTGAATTAATGTTTTTTTTTTCCCTTTGGATGTGTACCCCAAAGTGGAATAGCTAATTTGACACTCAATCCTTGTAGCAAGTTCTTATAGCCATAATCTTAAAATCAGTGAAAACATTCATACCTTGCATTCTTATAGATACTGTGAATGTGTGTGTGTGTGTGTGTGTGTGTATGTGTGTGTGTGTGTGTATGTGTGTGTGTGTGTGCTCAGTCATGTCTGACTCTTTGTGACCCTATGGACAGTAGCCTGCCAAATTCCTCTGTCCATGGCACTTTCCAGGCAAGAATACTGGAGTGGGTTGCCGTTTCCTCCTCCAGGAGACTCTTCCCGACCATGGGATTGAGCCTGCGTCTCCTGTCTCTCTTGCACTGACAGGCAGATTCTTTACCACTGAGCCACATGAGAAGACCCCTCACAGGTGCCGGAGTGCCTCAAATTCCATAAATTCCCAATTACCTGCTCTTTTGATGGAGGCAGGGCAGTGGCTCAGTGGTCCTAACCTAATATGTTGAAGATTTACTTTGTCTTTTCTCCTCTGAACATTTTAAATTTACTGTTGAATTCATAGAAGCATGAAGACCTTTTCTGGAGACCCATGGGAAAAACTTCATTGAGGTCTCAAGACCAGGAGCCATGGAATTTCTCCTGAGAATCAAGATTTTTTTTCCATAAGTATTTTACTTTTTTAAGAGCAGTTTTATGTTTATAGAAAAACTGAGGAGGCTACAGAGGTTTCCCATTCACCTCCATGCTCCCCCCACATGAATAACCTCCTGTTACCAACATCTTCCATCAGGGGGGTACATTCGTTACCATCAGGGAACTACACTGGCATATCAGAATCACCCAAAGTCCGTAGTTTGCATCAGGGTTCATTCTTGGTGTTGTACATTCTATAGGCGATGTATATCCATCATTATAATCTCTTAGGGAGTTTTTCGCTGCTCTAAAAATCCACTGTGCCTCAACTATTCATTCCCTTTTCATTCCCCAGCTCCTGGTAACTTTAGATTTTTTTTTTTTTACTGCCTCCATAGTTTTGTCTTTTCCAGAGTGTCATATAGTTGGAATAACAGAATATGTAACCTTTCAGATTTTAGATTGTTTTCCTCGGATGCCTGCCATGAAATTTGTGTCCTTCCTTCCTTGGCTGCTAGGAAGTAAAGCCTTCACTGGTGACCCATTTTTACTAGCTATGTGGAACTTTTTAGTGCATTTCATCTACCAAAGTAACTTCTTGTTTCATTTAATTTTTCTCATCTCCTCTCTCTCACTCCAGATTCCCTCAAGTGCTATTTTTCTCTTATTAATTCTGTATGTACTTCAAATTAAAAAAATAAAATCTTTGAGGAAGTGGAAGGAAAGTAAGCAATAAATAAATAAATAAATACAATTGGTCTAGGAATGCATTTAAATTTGTTTACACATTTGCTGGGGCTCCTCTGGTTGCTCAGATGGTAAAGAATCTGCCTGCAATGGAGACCAGGATTTGATCCATGGGTCAGGAAGATCCCCTGGAGAAGGGAATGGCTACCCACTCCAGTATTCTTGCCTGGAAAATTTCATGAACAGAGGAGCCTGCCAGGCTACAGTCTGTGGGGTTGCAAAGAATCAGAGAGGACTGACTAACCCTTTCACTTTGCAAATAAACTACCCTAATTTTTTCCTGTAGTGAAAAGAACACAGTAACAAGAGTTCCAGCCTTGATTCCATCACTGGTGAACTGGGCAACTTCAGAGAAGGCATTTCATCCCCCAGGCCTCCTCTTACTCTATCTGTAAGTGAAGAAGTAGAAACATATGGTTTTTAAAGTCCCCCTCAGTGGTGAGAACCCTGGATGTATAAAGGAGTTCATATTCTCCAAGCATAGATCATCAGCCCAGAGAGGTACCGAATGGCAGGTAGAAGCCACCTTGGGAGATGTGTCAGAACAGATGATTATGCCACAGAGCGTAAACGAAGCATCTGACAGCTAGTTGCCTTGAGCCAACTTGGTACCTTCCCTCAAGGAGTTTATGATCTGATGGAAATCCCGAGAATTTATTCTCAATATCCTGATGCCCATTGGCCAGCATTCAATAACTATCTGTTGAGTTTATAAGTGGAGGGATGAACGAATAAATCAATAACATTCTCCAATAGCTTCTCAAATTTTGGATTTTTCCTTCTGAGTAATTTTTATTTCATTTATTAAAAAAGCATATACTTAGAGATGGCTACATTAATATGAGTCATTCAGTAGACAAATAATTCTGGATGTGGATATCGATTCCTAGTCCTCTCATAACTCTGCGGGTTATTGACCATCTCAGTCCCCAACCCCAGAAGTAAGGAATTCCTTCTAAATATTTTTGATAATACTTCTGAAAAAAAATTTCCAGTTATTCTTCCTAATTAACATTTAAACATCTATCTATTTATATGTTGTTACAATTAAAATTAAATTGTTAAGAAAACTCTATATTTTAAAGAAACTGTTATTTTTATTGATAACTTTTTTTGTAGCTTTTGTTACTTTATTGAGCATAACCACTTTTTAATATTCTTTGCTATTCTTCTACATGCATTGTTTAGAAGTCAACACTAAATTAAAATTGCCAAACATTCGTCATATAGTCCCATTGAAAATTTGATTAAAAATTATTGCATTCATAAATAAGTTTGAGGAGAAATTACATTCCTATGTTATTAAGATTCCTGTTTAGGACTATGATGTATCTGTCAAAAATCTATATGGCTTGCTTCACATTTGTTTGAGTATTTTGTGGTTAAATTTTTTTTTTTTACTTTATTTTACTTTACAGTACAGTATTGGTTTTTGGCATTCATTGACATGAATCTGCCACGGGTGTGCATGAGCTCCCAGACATGAACCCCCTCCCACCTCCCACCCCACATCATCCCTCCGGATCATAGTCTATTGATAACTTTTTGATAAATGATTCTTTTTTTGTTTACTTCTGAAGGAATTCTTCAGATCCTTTATTATAGCTTCAAAGGTGCCCATAACTCAATACAAAAAGATATAAACCACTGATTTCAAGACAGATTTGTAACTCAGCTCCAGCATCTGAATAAGACATCTTGATATTCATGTTATTAAGCTCTCCTCAGCCCTTGATTCATTTTTCCACTTTTAGATTCTTAATGCTTATATACTAGGAGTCTTGTTAATAAAAAAAAAAGATAGGCTTGTTAATGAAAATAGATTGGTCGTTTTTCTCCAAATAAAGCCAAATTGTGACTACACAGTATTTTTCATTGGCTTTAATTGCTTTTTTTTAAATTGCTTTTTAAAAAAGACTCCCAAGATCTCTTTCTACAGAAGTTAGGCATATTGGTTACTTTTTCCCCTTTTCATTCTCCAGATAGAACATGTGTTTCCATGTTAGCCTTGAAGCTTCCTCTAGGGTGGGAGTTACAACAAATGAGATGAGGTCAAGTGGGTGATCTTTAGCATCAAAACAATAAGTGAAAATGAAAACTGTGCAATTGTAAGATGAATGCCTAATCTGAAAATTTGGACATCGGAGAGAAAATCTTTAGGGCAGCAAGAGATATATACTCTCCTGCCAATTGCAAGCAAAAGTCTTTGCTGATATAAATGCAGCTAAGTCCAATGTTGGCTTAACTGGCATAAAAACTGCCCTAGAAACAGAAACTTCATTTAAAAAAATCACCAACCTATTCTTTCATAAGATTATATTCATTACTTTATTTCTTGAACCACAGATCATGCTTTTAAGAGCCCCTCTTATAAATTTCAGTTGAAACTTTATTTTACAGTATTGCAAAGCTATGTAAAGCTCCCATATCAAAGAAGCCAATTAAAAATACTGTGTAAACACAATTTGGCTTTATTTGGAGAAAAATGACCAATCTATTTTCATTAACAAGCCTATCTTTTTTTTTTAATTAACAAGACTATCTTTTTTTATTAACAAGATTGTATATGGCTTTTGTTGTAAGTGGCTCCAACTTTTTCTTTGATAGAAGTGGAATATAAATATTTTAAACAAATAAAATGATGTGTCGGGTTTAGGTTGCCCTCCAACTTTCTTGCTTGGGAAAAACTGTTCAAATTGTTTAAACGTAATAAAGTTTCAAGTGATTACTGATGAAGGCTATACCATTTTAGATACATGATAAAACATAATTTTATCATGTATATCATATTTAGAAGGGAAACCCTGGGCTGCATATCATATTCCCTGATCAACTATTGGCTTGCTTAAGCCAAATAACTGTTGAGGGTAGGCTCTCTCTCCCCTTCCTTCTCAAAGAGCTGCAACATGATGAATAAATCTGGTTTGTGTGGCATATTCTAATCAGGTGCTTTATGAAAAAATACTCTGTGGGCAGAAGTTGGTATTGATGTATTTAAATTATAATATTAATCTCCTTAGATTAAGGACATAAGAATATGCATATATTTCTGGATAGAAACACATCAAATTAAAGAATGATAAATTCTTGGCCTGCATACTGTCACTTTCCCTATTGTGTCCACGGCAGACATTACTAATCAGCTACGATATTCATTTTTATGAGTTGGCACTTGGCTCCAAAAGCATTTGAATTCCTGTTTCAATGGACAGATACAATAAGACTTATTTGCCTTGCATTTTGAAACAGCCAAAATATAGCAGAGGGCCTATAGATCACTGGAATCTAAACAAAGTAAAACTGAGTTTTCAGAAACAAACTTTCAAAGGAAAAAGAGAATGGAGGATCCTGAGGTTTTATTGCCTTTCTGCTCCATTTTTATGAGAAAACAGGCATGCTGTTCCTACGGAGGTTCTGGGGGAAGGGAAGGTTATTGAGGAGATGTTCAATGTCCAAACCCCTCTTTCAACCACTGTATAAATACATATAATAAAACCGTTTCACAGAAGCTTTTATTTTCCTTAGGAAAAAAATGCCAACAATGGTAGAGCAGAAAAATCCAAAAGCTGCCCCAGTGATCAACTCTCAGAAAGTACTGTGGGTCTATTGGTTTTTCATATGGAAAAGAGTGAAACCCCTGTGTAATTTATCTCCACATGAAAAGTCAACAGACCTGCATCCCTTACTGAATAAATAGGCCCCCTTCCCCACTGAAGTCTTAAACCTCCTTTACTTACCATTTTTGAGATCACCTGTAAGTGCTATATCTGTCTATCCCTGTGACAGTATATACTATCTGAATGACTGCAACTTTACAAGTCTACCTATCTGTTCATGATTAATTTGCCCAATTTTTGTCCCTTTTCAGAATTGCTTTGGCTATTGTTCTTGTCTTTGTTTTGTCTTTTTTTTCCATATGAAGTTTAGAATCAAGCCAAGTTCTATTAATAAACCTGTAGGTATTCTGTTTGAGTTTCTTTTTCATTTACAGATAAGGAGATCACTTACATTTTTATAATGTTGAGACTTTCTGGGCATGAACACGATAATTCTGTTCTTTCATCACATCTATTCTTATAGCTTTCAACAACCTTATCTTGTGAAAATCTCAAAGGTCAGAACAATCTTAGCTCTAGGCGACTTACTCACCTAATGATATTGAAGCTGTTCTGGCCAGACTGGACATGACTGGGGAGTTTTCAGCTCCATTCCATGCTATTTCCAATGGCGGTGGACTTCACAGCATCCTTGTCTCCCAGTGGGATTAAGTTCCAACCGTCCACGTGTTAACTTGTTTAATAATGCACCTTTTAACCTTCCCTTCTATGTGTGTGTGTGTGTTAGTCACTCAGTTGTGTCCGAGTCCTTGTGATCCCATGGACTGCAGCCCATCAGGCTCCTCTGTCCATGGGATTCTCCAGGCAAGAATACTGGAGTGGGTTGCCATTTCTTACTCCAGAGGATCTTCCCAACCCAGGGATCGAACCCAAGTCTCCTACATCGCAGGTGGATTGTTTAACGTCTGAGCCACCAGGGAAGCCACTTTCCCTTCTATGCTCCACTTTCTTATCCATGTTTCCTTCAATCACCTTCTAATAAACCACATGTACCAAGTCGGGAAGATCCCCTGGAGGAAGAAACAGCAACCCACTCCAGTATTCTTGCCTGGAGAAGCCCATGGACAGAAGAGTCTGGTGGACCGCAACCCAAGGGGTCACAGAGCTGGACTTGACTGAGCATGCACATGAAATTTCATCCTTGCCTTAGGCTCTGCTCCTGGGAAACCTTGACAAGTATCACATAGATTTCCATACCAAATGTAATAAAATCGAATTTCCAGAACCTGAAAGCAAAGACACTCCACCTGCTGTAACTTTCAGGTAAGGTCTTTCAGAAGAAGAGTATGGTCTTTGGGGCCTGATAGAGACTTGGATTCCAGCTTCCTGATTTTTTCGCTGTATGGCTTCAATAAACCTCTGTCTTCCACCCACATGAAAATAGTAACTTAAGCCTCATAATACTATTCTGATTATTGAATGACATGTTAAATTTTACATTCTTTCAACATTTATTTCTCCAGGTATAACTTATATAAGTAATTTCCCTGGTGGCTGAGTGGTAAAGAACCCCCCTGGCAATGCAGGAGATGCGGGTTCAATCCCTTGGTTGGGAAGGTCCTCTGGAGAAGGAAATGGCAACCCACTCGAGCATTCTTGCCTAGGCCATCTCATAGACAGAGGAACCTGGCAGGCAGTAGTTCATGGGGTTGCGAAAGAGTCAGACACAACTTAGTGACTAAAACAACAATGATAACTTACACAATGAACATAGTTAAGTAGCTGGCATGGAGAGGCATATAGTAAATGGAAACAGAATCTGTTGCTGCACATTGATGTATGGATGGTCGAGCAAATCTTGGAGAATTTATGAAAAACAGGCATTAGACAAGCCCAATTTAAGTGGGCACTGTTCTGTCCAATTCTGCAGAACTGATAATAGTTAAATCCGAATACACAACAAATAGGAACTTGCTATCCACTATTTAAGTTTTCTAGAACGTAGCTTTAGAGAAAAACATATTGAAGTTATGTTCAAAGGCAGGAGGATTTAACAGTTCTATTCAGTCTCAATAAGCAATCTTAAGAGGACATTTAACTGTGGGGAAAAGAACATGGTTTTTAAAGTCAGATGAACTTAATCTTAATTCCAGATCTTCTATTTTGTAGGTGCATATGATCTTGGGCAGAATGCTTCATAGTTGACCTTCAGTTTCTATGGTAAAATGTTTTAAAAATCCCATTTTTCAGTGTTTCTAATAAGATTAAGTCAGGTAATCAGGAAAAAACATGCGAAAACAAATACCCAATTTGCACACACATGGGTATACAAATTGGGTGTTTGTATACCCACATACTGGCACATAATCAAAACTCTATAAGTGGTAATAATCGGTATTATGTAACTAGTATATTAAAATGTTATAAAAAGCTGAAATGTTTACTTCAGAGTTGTTTACCTTTTACATAGAGTTGTTAGTCTAAGATATGAAATATATGTAGGGAATCTGTATCTTACTTCCAATACTTTAGTGCTCAACTTTTTAAAATTTGACTTTCAAATGACTTACATTTTTGTGTATTATATGTTTAAGTCCCTAAGTCTCCTTTCCTCTACAAAATGCAGACTTATACCTTACCAAACAGCCATGTCAAGTTTTCTTTATGGAGTGCTGCTCGCCAACAAGTAAGCAAAGCCATCATTGCCTGAAAAGTAGCATTTATTGGTCATTTATCTGAGTAGTGTATTGTATTTCCTTATTTTATAATCATGAATGGAAAATGGAAGGCGGGGGAATATGATTCCAGTGATAAGCACAGGTGTCAGAAGGCAGCTGTTCTACCTACACAAAGTGGTAGATCTTTTACCCGGGTTTGTGGTTCCATTGGCTCAAGGCAGTTAACAGTGTGTTCTCAAGTGAAGAGAATTAAACAGCACCCTGAAATGAGTAATTCATATTTGAAGCTTGTGTCTGAAAGGCAAGAACTAAGCAGAGATTTTATAACGTTCTTAAGGTCTCTAAAAGGAAACTCCCTTTAATGTGGATAATTACCCTCAGACCTTCATGAATTATTAGGCTTCAGCATTTTAATGATGTATATGCCCATAGAAAACTGCCTACATTTCTAAAAAGTCTAATTGAAAATGCAAAGTTTCTTTCTTTCTTTAGAAGACTGTAATAACTCACGTGGTAATGCTGAACACGTCCGCAAAATCAAAGTTCTGATGGGCAATTTCCCATTTTGGTTCATAAAAATGGTAACATTTATTTTTCATTAACTGTTTGTTTAATAAGCTAAGTTCTTCAAAGCATGAGACCCACAAGGGAAAAAATACAAAAGGGGTTTGTAAAGAAAATAATGAGAGAATGTTGGAAACCGAAAGAATCCAACAAACAGAGCTGGGCAACTTTGTAACTTGACCTGCAGCCCTTAACTAGAGCTGCAGAGATGGGTTAGCGGCTGACTGACGTTATTATGTCTCTGGAGGGGCTTGGTCTCTTTGAGATTCTTTTCTTGGAGGCAGAAGAGATTAAAAGGTCTCTCAGTTCAGTCCTTACTGAAGCCTTTGCCCATGATGCCATGAATGAGGTAGGTTTGCTCCAAACATACTAATTAGGAAGCGGACTCCAGTCTGGGTAGCCTATATCCCAAGTTATATTTCCAATGCAATTTGGAATCCCCTTACAATTACTACTGAATTTCTTCCTCATCTGATTAGAGGTGGTGGTTGTGGTATGAGAAATAGAAAGGAGCAACACTGATTACAGATGCCTCTTTTGGGGTGAATAATGAGTTCTTCAAAGCGATGATTTCTTGACAGGCAGGACCATTTTAACCTGATTCAGGGGAAGAGACCCATCTGCTTTTTTCTCTCTGACCTTTTAGTAGGTTGATGCTGTCTGTCTTCCCTTTTAATAAATTGCAACACAGCTCTCCTATAAAAGAATCCATAAAACATGACTTAGTGCTGTAGCAAAACTATAAAAACCAGTTACCAGCACAGCTCCTTCAGGTCTGTGTTAAAATTTCAAAATAAAAGTAGGATTCTCCAGTTTCTTAGAAAGTTGCTTTTCTCTTGATAGTGTCTCTTAGCCCCTACTTCTATTTAGTCTTCATTTTAATGACATAATTAAAATGGAGTAGAATGCCCTTTCCTTTAAAACATTGTAAATAAAATTACCTCTCTTGTCCGCAGATAAAATGGTATTACTTTAAGTGTTTCTATCAGCCTAAAAACGATATTAACAAAATTGAAGAACCACACCAAAGTCACAGACCACGAGGGATTTAGGTTTTAAAACTGATGCGTAAGGTAAAAAATTGCCAGTTGTCAAAATTACCCTGTGAAGATTCATTAACTTAGCCATAACACACTGTGGGACTACCTTTTAATAAATCTAAGCATTTAGAGTGGCAGGAAAGATCACTGTTGAGCACCAGGTAAAGGGTTATCTCAGGTTTAGGCACCATGATAGGTAAAAGAAAATCTTCAAATACTGGGATCTCTCTCCACTTGGTGAGACCTTCACTCCAGGGGAGTCATTAAAGTGTATGAAACGGATGACCTGAGGAACCTGCAGCTTTGGGCCTCCAGTGAGTCTTGTGCCTGAGAAAGGATCAGTGGGTGAGAAGGTGGGCAACATTTCTCACATGATTTCATTTTAGTTTTGCTTTTTGCTGAATATTATACAGTTAAACTTGCAGATGGCAAAAAAAGAAAGGACCGCTGAATATTAGAAATTAAAACACAAGTAAATGCCTTTTGGGAGCAAGACCTAGCAAATTTCAAGAGGTTACAAACAAGTAAGCAATCAGCAAATGTTTGATAATTCAAAAACTATTGAAAGCCTTTTTATTTTGGAAAACATACTGACATTAGAAGAATCTTCATTACAAAGATTAAAGAAGTACCCTCAAGTTTTAATGAACAAAAGGTTGATCCTTCTTTAAGTAAAACCTTCTCCAAAGCAAAGCAGTGGCTTAAAATTTCTATTTCACTGAGGGCTGACTTGAGACAAGCTTCAGAGGGTCAAGCTGAGTCTCCAAGCAAGCTTGTTCTCTTAACCCTCCACTCCCTGACGGTTCTCTTGTTAGAACTACAGCTTTAATCCTTCTACTTGGGGTCTTTGGATCCAGGGATATTCAGTTCTTCCTTGCTGACTGCATGCAGTTTTTCTGGATTTATGAAAGGACTGGGTATCTAATCTCAGGTATAAGAACTAAAAAAAAACCACACGCCCCAAAACTTAAAGATGAGCAGTAACATCATTCAGTCATTCAGCTTTCTCTTGATCTGTTTTTGAGCGGGCCTCTCAGAGCTGAGTAACTCCACTCTCTACTTAGGTTGCTGGGTCCTGAAGACCGAGGCCTAGGACTCGTGATGCAATAACTTAGAGTCATTGAGAGTGTTTACTCTGGGCATGTGACCTGGGTACCAAGCACACAAGGAAGGAGGCGAGAATCATGAGAAAGACAACAATCCAGGGAAAATGATTAAACATGGTTTCTCCTCCATTTGGGGAAAACTTTGCACAAGAAGTTATTCCCTTAGAGTTATTCTGTCCTGTCTTCACCTTGATGCCTCCACTGGAATGAAGAGGAGCACAGAGTCTGTCTTTACTAAGGGATCTTCACCTGCCTTACCTAGCGCAGTGCTTGACAATTAGCACGTGCTTGACACACATTTAAAAATCAATATGCTGAAGTTTATAGGTTATGAATAGGAAAGGAAAGCCAATCGTGTACACAGTATTTTAAGTCACATTCCCTTCCTGCCGCACCCTGTTTGCCATTCAGAACTTCCTCCAAACAGCATCTTGGCCCTCCTTCCTGCTTTCTGCACTCCCGTGCTCCACCCCATCTGTGATATTTCATAACGGGCTATAGCCCAACTCTGGCCAACTGGCTTTACCACAGTACAGTGAAGTTTCACTGAACTGAAAATGTATTTAAAGGCCCAGAATTAAAGAATATAATAATTATATGGGGCTTCTTTTTAACTGAGGTATAGTTGATTTGCAATACTAAACATAGCATAGTGATTCAGCTTTTTTCCAGATTATATTTTAAGTTATAAGTTATCATAAGATATAGTTCCCTGTGCTGTACAGTAATTCTTTATTGCTTTATTTTTCGTAGAGTATTTTGGATCTGTTAATCTCATAATCTTAATTTATCCCTCCTTCCTCCCTCTGCTTTCTGCTTTGGTAACCATAAGTTTGCTTTCTCTGTCTGTTTTCTGTTTTGTATATCAGTTCAGTTGTATTATTTTTTAGATTCCACATAGTGATATTATATAGTATTATGATATCATATAGTATTTGTGGGCTTTCCAGGTGGCACTAGAGGTAAAGAATCCACTTGCCAGTGCAGGAGATGTAAGAGACATAGGTTTAACTCCTGGCTTGGGAAGATCCCCTGGAGGAAGGCATGGCAACTCACTCCACAACTCTTGCCTGGAGAATCCCATGGACAGAGGAGCCTGGCGGGCTACAGATCAGAGTCACAAAGAGTTGGACATGACTGGAGCAACCTACCACGCACGCGTAGAATTTGTTTCTCGGGCCCATAAGTGTAACATCCTCCAGGTCCATCCATGTTGCTGCAAGTTACACTCATTCTTTTTTATGACCAAATCATATTCTATTCTAAGTATGTGTGTGTGTGTGTGTGTGTGTGTGTGTGTGTTATATGTATGTGTGTATATCTCACTTCTTCCTAACCCAGTCATCTGCTGATGGGCATTTGGCTTGTCTCCATGCCTTGGTTATTGTAAATAGTGTTGCTCTGAACACTGAGGTACATGTATATTTTGATTTAGAGTTTTGTTTTTTGGTTATTGACTCCTTGTTGGTTGTATCATTTGCAAACATTTTCTCCCATTCCATAGGCTGTCTTTATTTTGTTGATGGTTTCCTTTACTGTGCAAAGCATTTACATTTGATTAAATCCCATTTGTTTATTTTCACTTTTACTTATGTAAGTTTTAAATTTTAATAAATGTGTAACATTCTTCAATACCCCTTAATGTACCTGGAAATTAAAACTGTAATTCCAGATTTGAAATGCATGAATATGTATAATTTTAATAAATACAGCCCTTTAAACATTTTTCCTGAGTTGGTTCTCATGGTGAGAAGATTATGGTAGTCCTAACGATAGCTCAATCTATCTGCCTGAGAGCTTCTTGACGTATCTGCTGTGTTTAGGAAAGGCAGTTCCATTTCTGGCTTCCATATCACGTTATACCTTCTAATCTTTCTCCAGCTATACTTTGCCTAACTTTACCAGGAGATGTGTGATCTTGGCCTCAGATCAGGGTGTGTTCCTCTTTTGCCACTGTGTGATCTTTCTTCCAAGTATGGGATCCTCTTTCCCATCTTTGGGTGGTTGAGTATTTAAATGGTGACGTTAACTCACTGTATGATCCTTTTCAATTGTTTTGGATTTCCTTACTGGCCTTTAGCCTCTCTTTACAAATTTCACTTCTTGTTTATGTTTTTCCCATTGCCACAGAGCATCTAGCTGAGAACGTGGCCTTATTCACTGGATACCTAGTATTTCTCTCCTATCCTAACTCACTTACCTCTTCAGATGGAAACTCAGCTGTCTTTTAGCCTTTCTAATAACTTTAAACTGCTCCCACTGTTGCTGATATGACAGCATTTGGTGGAAAAAAGATAAAATAGAAAAGGTTCAACAGGTATTAGTTCTCCCCAAATGAATTCATACTGCTACTACTACTAAGTCACTTCAGTCGTGTCTGACCCTGTGCAACCCCGTAGATGGCAGCCCACCAGGCTCCCCCATCCCTGGGACTCTCTAGGCAAGAATACTGGAGTGGGTTGCCGTTTCCTTCTCCAGTGCATGAGAGTGAAAGTGAAGTCGCTCAGTCGTGTCCAGTCCTAGCGACCCCATGGACTGCAGCCCACCAGGCTCCTCCGTGCATGGGATTTTCCAGGCATAATGCTTGTTAATTGCATCAGCACTTTCCAATGTCTGGCTTCTTTCGTTCAACATTGTGAGATTTATTCATGTGGCTCCATGTAGTTGTAGACTGTATATTCTCATTGCTCTACAATTATCTTGCTGTGTGAATATACCACAGTGTGTTTCTCTTGGGTGTTGATAAAATAACAGAATCACTAAGTTACAGGTATACCTATGTTCATCTTTAGGAGATAATGCTAGTTTTCCAAAGTTGCAGCCCACCAGGCTCCTCCGTGCATGGGATTTTCCAGGCATAATGCTTGTTAATTGCATCAGCACTTTCCATGTCTGGCTTCTTTCGTTCAACATTGTGAGATTTATTCATGTGGCTCCATGTAGTTGTAGACTGTATATTCTCATTGCTCTACAATTATCTTGCTGTGTGAATATACCACAGTGTGTTTCTCTTGGGTGTTGATAAAATAACAGAATCACTAAGTTACAGGTATACCTATGTTCATCTTTAGGAGATAATGCTAGTTTTCCAAAGTGGTTGTACCAAATGTTTCATCTACCAGCAGCGTATGGGAATGCCAGCTATTCTACATTTTCACTAGTACTTGGTATTTTCTGTCTCTTGTTATATTCATCTGGTGGATGTGATTTTATTATCTTTAATTTGATCCAAATATTGGAGTATATACTAGAGGTTTCCTGGAGGTCCTTTAACCCGGTATCTATTCATGATCTGAACAGTTAGCTTTTACAGTGTCTTTTATGTAGAATTGTGTCTCCTCCTTGATCTGCCCCTCTCCTTTTAAAAGATGAGATGCTTCATAAATCAGGAATAAAGTTACTTTACCCACTTTAAAGTTTCTTTATTTTAGCCTTAAAATTGAATTAACATGGAGACACAATAATCTGCTGTTTCTTTTTAAAATTAACTCTAGCACAATAGTCTTATTCTGAACCATACACTGAGACTTTAAAGATCACTCTGAACCAACAAACTGTTCTATAACTTCTGTAATGGCCATTGACGAAAAGCAGTAATAGCTGACCTTAAAGTTACCTCTTTGTGTGTTCTGGTGCTTTTTACCCTACTGCAGTATGAAGACTACTTAATCCTGTGTGCTCAGTGATCCCCAGCTTAATGTGTGAATTCAAAGACATAAATAAGAGAACTACAGGGTATATATCCACTGTTTTTATGGTTCTTTTAGAATTGGGGAAACATGATTAATCCTATGATTAATCCATATGTACAAATCATAAAATAATAAAATGGGTATGTAATCAGTTGTAAGTGGAGAGTGAAAAAGTTGGCTTAAAGCTCAACATTCAGAAAATGAAGATAATGGTATCCAGTCTCATGACTTCATGGGAAATAGATGGGGAAACTGTGGAAACAGTGTTAGACTTTATTTTTTGGGGGCTCCAAAATCACTGCAGATGGTGACTGCAGCCATGAATTTAAAAGATGCTTACTCCTTGGAAGAAAAGTTATGACCAACCTAGATAGCATATTCAAAAGCAGAGACATTACTTTGCCAACTAAGGTCTGTCTAGTCAAGGCTATGGTTTTTCCAGTAGTCATGTATGGATGTGAGTGTTGAACTGTGAAGAAGGCTGAACGCTGAAGAATTGATGCTTTTGAACTGTGGTGTTGGAGAAGACTCTTGAGAGTCCCCTGAACTGCAAGGAGATCCAACCAGTCCATTCTGAAGGAGATGAGCCCTGGGATTTCTTTGGAAAGAATGATGCTACAGCTGAAACTCCAGTACTTTGGCCACCTCATGTGAAGAGTTGACTCATTGGAAAAGACTTGGAGGGATTGGGGGCTGGAGGAAAAGGGGACGACAGAGGATGAGATGGCTGGATGGCATCACTGACTCGATGGACGTGAGGCTGAGTGAACTCCAGGAATTGGTGATGGACAGGGAGGCTTGGCATGCTGTGATTCATGGGGTCGCAAAGTCAGACATGACTGAGAGACTGAACTGAACTGAACTGAATGGTAATTGCTAAAGTCTTTAATATTATTATACTGTACAGCAAATTTTTGTTTAGTAGTTTCTCATACTAGATACAGGTTTCCCAAGTGGCTCAGTGGTAAGGAATCCACCTGCTGATGCAGAAGACATGGGTTTGATCCTTGGATCAGAAAGATCCCCTGAAAAAGGAAATGGCAATCTACTGCAGTATTCTTGCCTGAGAAATCCCATAGACAGAGGAGTCTGGTAGGCTACAGTCCATGGAGTGGTTAAAGAGTTCAACATAACTGAGAGATGAAACAATGACAACACTAGATATACGTTCCAGGAAGACAAGGACCAGCCTGTCTTCTTCATTATTATTTTCTCAGTACTAGTATAGTGCTTGATCTGTTGTAGAACTTAATATATGTTTATGAGGCTAAACTGAAGGAAGACAAAACATGATTAGAGTAAGTAGCCAGAGAAAAGTTGTTAAGATTCAGGTAGACAAAAAAGGAAAGGGGGTGTTTTGTAGGCAGAGAACATACATCAGCTTTATACTAGTGTTTCCTTTTATTGCTGAAATCCTTTATATTTTAAAAAAAATCACCTAATTATTCCAATCCATTTCCCCAGAAAACCATATAAGTATATGGGACTCAACGAAGTAGATAAAGTATCAAAAAGATACAGCCTTGCTCACAGAGAAACTCATGGAGGAGATAAGAAACAATTACAGGAAAATAAAGAGGTTGTGGAGGGGTGAAGCCCTCTAGCTGAGCTTCAGTTTGGAATCAGAACAAGGGAGGACTGGAATCAGGAAGGGCTAGGAGTTCGGCACCTGCAGTTTCTGAGGGTTGCGATCTTGATATCAAGTGGGAATGAAGCTGAGCTCACTGATTGAGGCCAGGAGGTAATGTGAGTCTTCTCAACTTGTCAAAGGAGGAAGAAAACTGTTGCTTGGGATTCAGTTGTGGCCTGGGAAAGCTGAAGAAAATACACTCAACTTTATGAAATGACTGAGCTTGGATGTCCTCAATGAAACCATGGAGCAGGAACATAAGCCTCTATCAGATATTTGGTTGGATTGGGAGTCCTGGGGAGGGGGGCTGAGCAGAGGCAACAGCAAAACTTACAGAGAAGGCAGTGTGAGGAGAATGGGCTGGAAGGAGGGGGAGAAGGAAAGTCTCAAGAAAAATGAGATACACAAAGTTTTCAAAGAACAAATAGACTCAATACTAGGTAAATGTAAAGGAGAATAGAATGCAAAAATAGAAAACAAAACTACAGTTGATTCTTGAACAGTGTAGGAGTTAGGGGTGCTGATTCTTTGTGCAGTAGAAAACTCACATATAACTTTTGACTCACCACAACTTAATCACTGTTGACAAGAAACATTACCAACAACACAGTTGATTAACACGTATTTCGTATGCCATGTATGTATCTACATGTTTTATGCATTCAGAACATACTAATTTTTCTTGATTGTTATTTCTAGGCTGTACAATTTGTGATTTTTTTCAAGTTGTTGCACTATTTTTTCAATATGTTTATTGAAAAAAAATCCACATACAAGTGGACTTGCACAGTTCAAAGGGCATTGTATAGGTTATTCTCATGTGTGCGTGTTAGTTGCTCAGATGCCATTTCCTTCTCCAGGGAAATCTTCCCAACCCAGGAGTCAAACCTAGATTTCCTGTATTGCAGGCAGATTATTTACCATCTGAATCACCAGGAAAGCCCCAGGTTACTCTCAGAAGTGAACCTAAATGAAAAAAAAATTTGAATAGACATCTAACACTCAAAACTCATCACTTCATATCTGTTTTATGACATTTTATTATTACTTGTTTTTCTGTGGTTATTTGCATATATTGCATGTGTATGGTAGAGACACCATATAAAGGCATTGTGGTCCTTTCTTGATTCCATATTCAGTGATGTCATGTTAGTTGTTTGAAATTGGCCATGATAAGTATCTACACCAAAGAAATCAATAAACACTACAAATCAAATCCTGATGTATTGTGTTATTTGTCTAAATTTAAGAAAGTGAGGTAGAAAATGTGAGTAAAGCAGGTTAAGCAAAAAGGAATATTGAGTTTATGACTGTCATGCTGTGAATAACACAGAAACTTGAGGAAACAGTTTATAGTATTAAAAACATATTATCCAACTTAGTAAAGAAGTTGCTCACATTCTGAATGAATGAGTGGGTGTGTGACACACATCTTTGTTTCACTTCTTCTTACTCATTGTGTGCTGTGCTCAGCCAGTCATATCTGACTCTGCAAATTATGGACCGTAGCCCACAAGCCACTTCTCTCCATGAGGTTCTGCAGGCAAGAATACTGGAGTGGGCTGCCATTTCCTCTTCCAGGGGATCTTCCTGACCAAGCAATTGAACCTGTGTCTCCTTGAATTGGCAGGTGGGTTCTTTACCCACCTTTACTGAGCCACTCTGGAAGCCCTGCTGAGCTATTGAGGGAAGTCCTATCTTATTCATTAACATAAATATAAATATCAACCACATTTATATGTAAACTACATTTATTCATCAATTACAGCCATTGGTTGACTACATGTACAAGATTCAGCAAAAATTAATGGAAAGTGTTGTGTGAGAATCAATTGGTTATATGAAATTTACAATAAACAACAGTATAAATAGTATGA
The DNA here is from genome assembly GCA_006408675.1 of Madoqua kirkii. Taxonomy (NCBI): domain Eukaryota; kingdom Metazoa; phylum Chordata; class Mammalia; order Artiodactyla; family Bovidae; genus Madoqua; species Madoqua kirkii. The sequence goes on along the minus strand of SJYC01017519.1, from coordinate 126,505 downwards.
AAAAGCAAAACAATAAGACACTGAAAGATGAACTCCCTGGGTCGGTAGGTGCCCAGTATGCTACAGGAGAAGAGGGGAGAAATAAGTCCAGAAAGAGTGCAGAGATGGAGCCAAAGTGAAAACAACGTCCAGCTGTGGATGTGACGGTGATGGAAGTAAAGTCCGATACTGTAAATAACAATATTGCTTAGGAGCCTGGAATGTTAGGTCCATGAATCAAGGTAAATTGGAAGTGGTCTAACAGGAGATGGCAAGAATGAACATCAACATTTTAGGAATCAATGAACTAAAATGGACTGGAACAGGCAAATTTAGTTCAGATGACCGTTATATCTATTACTGTAGGCAAGAATCCCTGAGAAGCCCTCATAGTCAACAAAAGAGTCCAAAATGCAGTACTTGGGAGCAATTTCAAAAATGACAGAATGATCTCTGTTCATTTCTAAGGCAAACGATTCAGTATCACAGTAATCCAAGCCTATGCCCCAACGAGTAACACTGAAGACGCTGAAGTTAAATGTTTCTTTGAAGAACTACAAGACCTTCTAGAACTAACACCAAAAAAAGATGTCCTTTTCATCATAGGGGACTGGAATGCAAAAGCAGAAAGCCAAGAGATATCTTGAGTAATGGGCAAATTTGGCCTTGGAATACAGAATGAAGCAGGGCAAAGGCTAATAGAGTTATACCAAGAGAACACACTGGTCATAGAAAATATCCTCTTCCAACAAAACAAGAGAATACTCTACACATCACCAGATGGTCAATACTGAAATCAGATTGATTATATTCTGTGAAGCAAAAGAGGGAGCTCTATGCAGTGAGAAAAAACAAGACTGTGGCTGAAACCATGAAATCCTTATTGCCGAATTCAGACTTAAATTGACGAAAGTAGGGAAAACCACTAGGCCATTCAGGTATGACCTAAATCAAATCCCTTTATAATTATACAGTGGAAATGACAAATAGACTCAAAGGACCAGATCTGCCTGATGCACTATGGATGGAAGTTTGTGACACTGTACAGGAGGCAGTGATCAAGACCATTCCCGAGAAAAAGAAATGCAAAAAGGCAAAATGATTGTCTGAGGAGGCCTTACAAATAACTGAGAAAAGAAGTTAAATCAAAGGAGAAAAGGAAAGATATACCCATTTGAATGCAGAGTTCCAAAGAATAGCAAGGAGAGATAAGAGAGCCTTCCTCAGCGATCAATGCAAAGAAATACAGGAAAACAACAGAATGGGAAAGACTAGAGATCTCTTCAAGAAAATTAGAGATACCAAGGGAATGTTTCATGCAAAGATGGGCACAAAAGAACAGAAATGGTATAGACCTAACAGAAGCAGAAGATAGTAAGAAGTGGCAAGAATACACAGAAAAACTATACAAAAAGAATCTTCATGACCCAGATAACCGCGATGGTGTGATCACTCATCTAGACCAGACATCCTGGAATGCAAAGTCAAGTGGGCCTTAGGAAGCATCACTACAAACAAAGCTAGTGGAAGTGATGAAATTCCAGTTGAGCTATTTTAAATCCTAGAAGATGATGCTGTGGAAGTGCTGCACTCAATATGCCAACAAATTTGGAAAATAGCAGTGGCCACAAAATTTAAAAAAGGTCAGTTTTCATTCCAATCTCAAAGAAAAGCAATGCAAAAGAATGTTCAAATTACCTCACAATTACACTCATCTCACATGCTAGCAAATTAATGCTAAAAATTATTCAAGCCAGCCTCCAACAGTACGTGAACCAAGAACTTCAAGGTGGATTAAGAAAAGGCTGAGGAACCAGAGATCAAATTGCCAACATCATCTAAAAAGCAAGAGAGTTCAAGAAAAAACATCTACTTCTGCTTCATTGACTATGCCAAAGACTTTGACAGTGCGGATCACAACAAACTGTGGAAAATTCTTCAAGAGACGGGAATTCCAGACCACCTTACCCACCTCCTGAGGAATCTGTATGCAGGTCAAGAAGCAACAGTTAGAACTGGACATGGAACAACAGACTGGTTCTAAATTGGGAAAGGAAAACACCAACGCTTTATATTGTCACCCTGCTTATTTAACTTGTATGCAGAGTACATCATGAGAAATGCTGGGCTGGATGAAAAACAAGCTGAAATCAAGATTGCCAGGAGAAATATCGATAACCTCAGATACACAGATGACTCCATCCTTATGGCAGAAAGTAAAGAACCAAAGAGCCTCTTGATGAAAGTGAAAGTGGAGAATGAAAAAGTTGGCTTAAACTCGACATTCAAGAAACTAAGATCATGGCATCCAGTCTCATCACTTCATGGCAAATTGATGGGGAAACAATGGAAACAGCGACAGACTTTATTTTCTGTTGGTTGCAAAATCACTTCAGATAGTAACTGCAGTCACGAAATTAAAAGATGCTTGCTCCTTGGAAGAAAAGTTATGACTAACTAAACAGCATATTAAAAAGCAAAGACATTATTTTGCCAATGAAGTTCTGTCTCGTCAAAGCTATGGTTTTCCAGTAGTCATGTATGGATGTGAGATTTGGACTGTAAGTAAAGCTGAGCACTGAAAGACTGATGCTTTTGAACTGTGGTGTTGGAGAAGACTCTTGAGACTCATTGGATTGCAAGAAGGTCAAACCAGTCAATCCTAAAGGAAGTCAGTCCTGAATATTCATTGGAAGGACTGATGCTGAAGGTCCAATACTTTGGCCACTTGATGTGAAGAAGTGATTCATTGGAAAAGTCCTTGATGCTGGGAAAGATTGAAGGCAGGAAGAGAATGGGACGACAAAGCATGAGATGATTGGGTCACAGAATCACTGGCTGATGGACATGAGTCTGAGTAAGCTCCAGGAGTTGGTGATGGACAGGGAAGCCTGGCATGGTGCAGTCCATGGGGTCGCAAAGTGGGCACGACTGAGTGACTGGACTGAACTGAACCAAATATTGCATATTTTATTATTATTTGTGAACTTTGTGTTATACATCCATTACATAAACAAGATTTATGATATCTACATATGCATATATATATATATATATGTGTGTGTGTGTGTGTGTGTGTGTGTGTGTGTGTATACATTCTAGGAATAGGCTGGAAAGACCACATTGAAATTACACAAGAAATGTAATTGTTGGAGGCTGAAAATAGACTAGTTGTTTATTAATCCTGCAGAACTGGACATGATTAGGAGAAAAGTGAGAAAAAAAAGCAACACAGGCTAGGATCTTGTTATATAAGCAGTAGGAGAAAGAAGTCAGATTTTGGAGAAGCTACTATGTAGAATTTGGATAAAGAAGATATTTAACACAGTTTGCTGTGGAATATAACATAAATCCTCTTTGAATTTAGTAAAATTTACATTAGTTTCATCTTTTTAGACACTTGTAGTTCTTTTGAATACCTAAACTCTGATAGGCATGAAGCAGTTGAGTTCTATATAATTAGATCACGTGGCATTTTGGTAATAGAGGTATTATTTGCAGGCAATATTGGTTCAGTATGAACCAATGCCACGCTTCCTTTGATTCCCCATAGGATAGGGTAGCTGCACAAGCGTGTCTCGAGAACAACAACAAAAGAAAGAACACTACTATTATTGCTACTATTAAGTATCATTTTTTATATTTTTGGCAACCATTCTACTTTCTTTAGATGACATTGAGTAGTTTATTTAATCATTGCAACAAACAAATGAAGCAGATACAAATAACAATATAATCATTTTACAAATCAGGAAATAGACCCAGATGGGTAGAAACTTGCTCCAAAGCACACAGGTAGCAAAATCTAGTGGGATTAGAATCCAGGCAGCTTATCCCTGAGGGTCACATTATAATGCTTCAAAACCACCAAGCATAGTAGCATAAAATCCTCTTGTTTTTGGTTTGTAAAGGGCATTGATATATATCAGAAGATGGTTCTCTGTCCAGGTGTTGGAAAGGTGCCTTATTTGACTTTATTGACTGATTTCATAAAAGCATTTCTTGAACATCTGGTTGTTTGACAGAATGTCACAGGGGAGATACAAATGAATAAAATATGACTTCATGTTTGAGGAGCTTGAAGTCCAGACACTTGCTTTTTTAAAAAAAAATCAATCTCTTGAATGAAGTCAAGAGACAAATCAAGTATGTCCCAAAACTGGCACAGGATTTTAAAAGAATTCAAATTCAAAAAACTCCTAACAGTTTCTACTACTAATATTCTTAAACTAATCATTGTCCCCAGGATAAACTTTAAGGTTTGCATATTCAAACCAAGTACAGACTGGGGAAAAAAATCTGCATTCATATCTGCTTCTATATAACATAAGTGGATGTTTTAGCATTAATCTTAGGACTAAAGTGCTATTGACATTTGTGATGTGCTCTTAGGTCATAGTAATAGAAATAACATGTCCAGAATGAGAGCTTTTCTTTCTTTCTTTCTTTTTTTTTCCCTTGGTGCTCTGCAGTGGTCAACCACCTGGGCAATATTCTTTTCAGTTCGGGCTGTAACATTTTAAGAGGAACATTGAAAAATGTGACTGGGACACAGGGAAAAGGGTAACTAAACCAAGTCATATGAAGAATGATTGGAGAAATTGAGGATGTTTAGCCTGGACAAGGAAGAGTCACAGAGTACAGAGGATCAGATTCCAAAATATTTGGAGCCTTGTCTTGTGGAAGAAGCAGTGAACTTCTGAGCAGCTCCCAAAGCAAAACCAGTACAAACCACCTGAAGGTTATCTTAGGTTAGCAAAATAAAGCTGAAAGGGTTGAGCTACTAAAAAAACAGATTGGACTTCCATAGGCTGGAGACTCTAGAGAGTGTTGTGAGCAGGGAGGCTTGGGGAGAGGGCGCTGTTGAATAGCATCATGTCAAAAGCATCTTCCAAAATTAAAAACACATGATTTATAATGATACAACACAAACAGTTCCCTAGGGAACATATAGGAACACCATATATTATACAAATAAGTGAAAATCACACAATTAATCTACAAGTAATAATTATTCTTCCTAGAAGCAAAAGAAGCAGTGATGTTTAGGTCATAGAAAGAGAAGAAATAAGGAGTCTGTGCAATTGCCTTTGTGCATCAAAAGTCCAGGAACAGTGGGCATAAGTCCTGGGATATCTACTCCACTCCATGGAGAACAGGATTCTTTAGATATATAAAGAGGTGAACAGAGAAGAAATACAGGTTCACCCTGGATGCAACTTTAAATCCTTCAGCATAATGCCTAGCAGTCATAAAAAAGCAGACACAAGTTAGCAAAGCCTTACCAGAGATGCTAAACAGAAACAGAACAAATTTCTCTCATCTACATAAATGCTACATCCACGCGCTACCTCTGCTAAGAGATATGGGCAAAAACTCTGGCACATGGATCTTCAGGTAATTTACAAAAGCCCAGTTAACGTAATTGGCAAATAGACACTTAAAAATGGAGTATTTAAAGAGAATCCCGTCGAGGCCGGAAGGGACTGATGGGACCTGGAAGAAGAGACTGCTCTAGGCTCATCACATATAGGAAAAGAAAAGAAAAACAGACTGAGATTACAGTCTAGACAAAGCCCAGTGATGAGCCAAGAGGAGTTATGGGGAAGAGACCTTTGCGTAGCTGATGAAAGCCCCTGATAAAATCCCAATCACATTTGGCAATTTATTAACAGTTGCTTCTTCCCCATTAACCAACCAGCTTCCACGAGTCTCAAGCATTCTTTCTGACTTATTTCATGAACATTTCCTTCTTTTTCTGGAGTGGTCAGAGCCTCAGGGAAAATCTCTCTCTCTCTCTCTCTCTCCTCCCCGCTTGCCCCCAACCAGTGGGGCATTGAATGAGAGCCAGAGCGTTGTCTGCGTAAAGAAAAATCGCAAAACCACAAATTGCAGAAAATCGTTACTGCCAAAAATTGAAAGGAACATACGATATCACCAGGCCTCTTAAAAAGCAATTGTGCATTTTACAGGCCTCTGGATAATTCAGGTTTGTTTGGCAATTTTCTCATCCATACCACCCAGAAGACAGTTCTCCCAACCAGAGGCAGTGGTCCTAAAGAATATGTGTAGTTGAAAAGAAGCAAAAAATGTGGGCACAAGTCTTTCCAGGGCTACGATACGGCTCCGTATACTTCTTTTTCTTCTGTTGTGAAATATTGATTTTAAGACCCAAAGTTTGCTTCCAGAGTCCCTGGGACTTCCACAGAAAAACAGCAAGTGCCTCCAATAATTAATAAGAAGAATCTTTTGAAGATAGAAAGCATTTTTAGATGATAAAATCTTTCTGAAATGTTATGCTGTTATCACAGCCACCCTTAGACAGAGGTGAAGGTGAAATTGCTCAGTGGTGTCCAACTCTCTGTGACCCCGTGGACTGTAACCTACTAGGCTTCTCCATCCATGGGATTCTCCAGGCAAGAATACTGGAGTGGATTGCCATTTCCTTCTCCAGGGTATCTTCCCGACCCAGGGATCGAACCCAGGTCTCCCGCATTAGAGGCAAATGCTTTAACCTCTGAGCCACCAGGGAAGCTCTAGATGGAGGTAAGAAAATGTTTTTCTTTCCAGTTCATTCTCCACCCCACCATAATACGGATACTTAGAAATTGAGAGGTTAACTAAAATTCTCAAAAATCATACCATTTCTGAGGGAGTGATCCGGGAATCAGACATGCACCTTCCTGTTCTTTCTCCCGAGCTCCTTTCATCACCTGCCCTTTCGCTGCAGTGAGCGCACCTTCCTGACTTGCATAAGGCTGCCCTCCCTCCCCCACAGCGGGGCTGAGGTTTTACTTGGCCTATACATTCCCAGGACCTTTACTTGCAAAGCCTCCTGCCAGTCACTGTGGATGGAAGCCTTGTTTGAATGGAGTGCTGATTAGGTGGTTCTCCATTTGTATTGACTGTATAATACAATCATCATCAGGACACAAGGCCAACTCCAGAGGGGCCCACTGAGTCTGGCTGCCAAAATGAACACCAGTCACAATAGCCTGATGATTTGAACGCGTTTCCATGACTCCACAGATCAGACCAACTTTGCACCAGTTGCTTTGAGGTGATGTGGAAAGGTACATAGATGGTATAAATTCTAGTGCAAGTTTACTAAGAATTAATAAACTAGGTCACCAAGCCCTTTGTATGTCTTTGAGAAAAAAAATGTAAAAATAAAATGATCATAAATCACCCAAAGTGAAATAACTAGATTTCCATCTCCCACCCTCACTCTAGGAGGTAAAAGGTGTTTTCAACTGAAATATTGATCAAGAGACCTTGAGCTAATAGTCATATATGTGTTTATAGGTGCATATTTGCATATAATGACTTAAAATGCTGCTTTAAATTGCCCTTCACTTAATTTTCACCATGAACATATATCAACCATGTTTTAGTATTTAACATTAAATTATTTAAAAGCAGTGTAAATGTAATAACCAGACTCTGTATGAAAAAGATCTGCCAGATATGAATATTTAGGGAAGGAACACAGGTGGTGTTTCCTGAATGACATTCTATGTTCAAAAGAGAGAGTACAGTCAAAAGTTACCCTTGACACAATACTCATGATAGCACATGAAAAGGAAGATTGCTCCTAAAATCTAGAATGACTCTGTTGGAAAAGCTGCCTAAATCATTTATAACATGAAGGTGTCTTGATAATGTAATAAAGACCAAAGCAGTATAACACAGAACTTGACATTTTACAAATTCCAGTGAGTGCATAATACTTAGACATAAAATGTAAATGATTTTAAGGGTGATGTTTCTTGTGCTGACGTTTAGATATTTGGGGAATCGCAGTGTGATCAAGTTCTTCTAGAGAACAAACAGAAGACATCATCCAGGGAAGTCAGTAAAAACTAAGATTTTCTTACAGTTCACCTGAGCACATCATTGGTCTCAGGGTCTGAATGATTCAAAGAGAATTTATTAGAACATGTATATGTATAATTTAGGTGAGATCTCTGGATTCTCTCTGGTCCAAGATGTCTAATTAAATGCTTCAGTGACTGCTGAGATGCACCTTCCAGTAGATTCTGTGTGAAGCAGGAGCGGGGCGTTGCTAGTCTCCTGCTTACTTATCTGTAGTGACAAGAAACTCACTACCACTTAACTACCATTGAATAGCTAGAGTCTTCATATTGAATCCACATTTATCCTCTGCTTTTTGAACTTGCATAATAGAGTCTAGTGTTATTGGTGGGACTTTTCTGTTTGGGGCTGGTGCATTGAGACGATCCAGAGGGATGGTACAGGGAGGGAGGAGGGAAGGGGATTCAGGATGGGGAACACGTATATACCTGTGGTGGATTCTTGTTGATATATGGCAAAACCAATACAATATTGTAAAGTAATTAATTGCCAATTAAAATAAATAAATTTATATTAAAAAAAAGAATTTGTGATATATGTGGCAAGGTAAGGAACATTAGATGTCTTTGTTCTTAGATTCTCATAATCAAATTATTCCAGAGGCAGATGGAATGTTCACATTATCTGGCTAAAATTATTAGAAACATTTTAATTTAAAAAAGAAAAAATAGTCGCATCCTAATTCTCAAAGGCAAAACTCTAAAATACTCAGAACTGCCAGTTCGGACCTGGTATAATTTTATTTTGTCTTTTGAAATCGAGGGGTTTTGTAATTTGAGTAGGGACACTGAGAGTACCAAGAATAAAGAAATGCAATACTCAAGAGAGTCATTCTAGAAAGAAACACCGGTCTAGAGAGTGGCTGTAATGCAGCATACACAGGAAAGAATTATTAAGATAACTACAATATTGTTAAACGGAAAATAATCTGTAACTCCAAGGATCAACCGGACAAAGAGTGATAAAGAGTAGTCGGTCATTTGTGAGAGATCTTGAATATTCAAAAGCATGCTGTCACACTCTCATAATGTCTAAACGAATGCTGTCTAATTCTTTCCTCCTTACTTTTTTCTAGCCTTCTTTTAAAGGTAACCTGCTCACAAACACAGCCAGGTTCAATCTGCTTCCTAAATGGTTTATAAAATGTTCCACAACGTTACACAAATCAAGAGTGTGAAATATTAGATTTAAACTGCATTTGTTGAGCCAGACTTAAAAAAATTCAGCAATGTGAGATGGGAGCCTTAAAGATTAGGAGCTTTTAGGAATTAGAGCTAGAAGGAGATACCATTTCAAGGAGGAAATGTACTTACATTTTACTGCAAGTGAAACGCCTGTCTTTAAATGGTAGCCTCTGAAACAAAGAGAAAAAACTGTGTTAAAAAAATGCAGAGTGACCAATTGCAAGTGAAGAGGGCATTGAATTGCCTCCAAAGGTGCAGGCTTCGAATATGTTTCCTCCTTTGAAAAAATGAGAAGCTTAAAGATGAAACCGTTTTTATTGGGAAACTCTTCTCGGAGGCACAGGGAGCTGCAGTCCACAAAGAAAGCACGTGAGTCCACTGTGGTGCCTCATTGCACACTCAGCTCCCTGTCCCGAGCATCCTCTAATTTTGAGATTCCTTGATGCTCCCTTGTTTCCCAGATCTGATCCTGGTGAGAGGAGATGTGGAGTCTGATTGCACGGGCTGATGGCTCAGTTCATCATCCTGGTTCGTACTCACTGTGTACCCTGTTCTTGAAGGCCCAGGTATGACCCTTTGTTCCATTAACTGAAACTCCTGAAAATCATGATTTTCTCAATACTTGCTTATTGGGATAAGTGGACAAGTTTTCTTTTCCAAGAAAACTTTCCCAAGTTTTCTGGGGGCAGGGGGAGGTTGAAATCAATGCCAAGTTTCTCTTTATTCAAGATGGCAGTGAAACAAGAGGGACAATTAGACTGTGCCCATGCTTGGAGGGAGTCTGCCAGTTATGCTGGCAATTTGTTCAGGGTGGCAGCCCACCAGACAATTCACTTCCAAATCCATTAAAAAAAAATCTATTGTGGCTATATCCCAAAGGGTATTTTTCAGGGTAGTAGGTTTATTGAGAATGGCAGGTAAGTCCCCGTGATTGATGTGAAGTGTTTGGGTTGTGGGATTCAAATGATCCCAGTCATCTCCCAGCCTGAGCAGTCAAGTCACAATGTCCTCAGCCTGACAAGAAGATCCTGTCACTTGTCATGCCACCCACATGGATCTGGATGAGTCAGATGAGTCACCTCAGTGAGCAATATTTTTCCAGCCCCTGCCATTTTTAGTAATAGCGTGACTTTGGCAAATTGATTCAATGCTTTGGGATGGAGAGAAATAAAAATAGTGGCTATTTCAAAGAACTGATGTGAGGGTTAAATAAGATAATACATGTCAAATAGTAATATAAGGCTGGCCCATACTGAAGAGAGTGCTACCTGGTATTGTTAGTTATTATTACTATCAGAAGGCCAACTTGGAAAACTAACTTAAGTTCATGGACTTGGAGCTAGGAAGGTAGCTACAGAGACCATTTTGCTTGGGTGGGAATGTCTCCACTCTTGGCAGTCAAAACTGTACCATTTTCCCAAATTTCTCTCCCAGATGGCCTCCCTCAAATCTTCATTTTTTCCAACTGCTGAGAACGTTAATAATTTGAATTAGATCCAAATCCACATCGGAAAATTCCTAAGCATTTTAGTAAGCCACCTAATTCCTCGTTTATAATCATAGAAATGATTGGGGTTGGGGTTCCTAGATTGACAATGTACTAAATTATTGAATGGCTGGGCCCAGAAAAAAAAAAACACAAGGATATTCTTCTTTCAGAGCTTTTACGGAAGGCAGGTGTATGATGCATTTTTATTGAGTTGAATTTCTTTGATGGACCTATGGTGAGATTCAGGAAGATGTCACATGTATCACCGACTCGAAGGAATTAGGACTACTTGTCCTGCCCCTTATATACATTCCCCTCACTCCCCTGCCACCCAGCTCTTGCCCCTCAAACAAAAAGGGTATCAAAGATTCCTCTGAAATTTTGAGCCTTTCAGTTCCTTTGAGGAAACTGTTGCTAGGAAACAGATTTAGAACATTCTCACCTACTGAGAAAAGTTTTTACTACTGCCTCACATAACAGCTCCTTCCTTACCTTTGAAAGTATCAATAAAGAAAACTGTCCCTTACTTCACCGATTCACTGGATAATAGCTCTTCCTTTGGGCAACAATTTCACAGAAATATCATTGATTACTCTGAAAACTATTCAAAACCATCCTTGAGACTAACTTATGTAGCTACCTAATGCGGTAGGACCAATCGTTTTTCTTGGGGTACAAAATAAATAAAGCCTTTAAGAACATTGTGGTGGTGAGGTTTTACAGACCATTAAAAACCATAAAAACTTGCCTTTGCTTTTCTAAGCTTACTTCCACATTTGAAAAAGAAAATCTGAGTTCTTAAAGGAGAAAGAGAGTCCTCAACTTTAATAATTAGCTCATTTGCTAAATGCTCCTTCCGTGCCTGGTATGGGAAGGACAATGTGATAGGGCACTAATCGTACATCCCCTGCCCTCATGATAACGTGTGATTGAAGAGGCAACTAAACACTGGGAGAGATCATGAGGTGGTACAGTGCAAAATTACAAGGTGCTCAGTGAGGTTGGAAGGTGGTCTTTGAGGATTCAATCTAGAAAGAGAAATCAGGGAATTCTAATCGGGAAAGTGTTAGGATAATGTCTGATGAAAAATGCATATTAATAACAACAGCCAACACTGCTAGTGCTGTGCGCATCAGGAACTGTCCGGATGCACTGATTCATATGAGTCAGCATGCCTACAAGAGGTGCTATTGTGGCCACAGGGTAGGAGTTAAGAGAGCAAATGCGGAGAGCAGAGCACACCAGGGGAAGGGACGTCATCGAGGGCACAGGCCCTGGGCAGGAGGAAAGAGACCAGGCCACCGCTTGCCTTACCCTCATGCATCTCAGCAGAGTCCATCCCTCCACGCCATGGGAATCTCCAGGGGGTCACGGATGGGCTCTTCTGATATCAGTCCTGGATCACTTTAGTTATGGAAGTTGAGCCTTTGCTCCCACCTTGGGGACACACAGTGCACAACTTGTCTCTGCCTGTACCCAGCATGGGAGCCACGCTCATAAGATGCAAGGCCAGCATCTACCATCCTCAGCTCATGGTAGTGCTTGGGTCTGATTCAATCACCAGGTCTACAGGAATGGGCCTTGTCAAAGCACTTGGATACCATCACTGGTCTCCTTGTTAGAAATCCAGTCTCCTATGCTCTGATGATTACTGAGATCTGTCAACTGACAGTCCTGGAGCTCGAGGCCAAGGTGTCCAACCAAGGGATTCTCTGCATCACCCATCTCTCTCAACTTCTCACTCTGATTCTTGTGGCTGATACCATCTGGTTATGATCTGTAACCTATGACTGACACTTTTTCACAAAAACAAGACCAGGAGCTGACTGGCTCAGATCATGAACTCCTTATTAGCAAATTCAGACTTAAACTGAAGAAAGTAGGGAAAACTGCTAGACCATTCAGGTATGACCTAAATCAAATCCCTTATGATTATACAGTGGAAGTGAGAAATAGATTTAAGGGCCTAGATCTGATAGATAGAGTGCCTGATGAACTGTGGAATGAGGTTTATGACATGGTACCGGAGACAGGGATCAAGACCATCCTCATGGAAAAGAAATGCGAAAAAGCAAAATGGCTGTCTGGGGAGGCCTTACAAATAGCTGTGAAAAGAAGAGAGGCAAAAAGCAAAGGAGAAAAGGGAAGATATAAGCATCTGAATGCAGAGTTCCAAAGAATAGCAAGAAGAGATAAGAAAGCCTTCTTCAGCGATCAATGCAAAGAAATAGAGGAAAAGAACAGAATGGGAAAGACTAGAGATCTCTTCAAGAAAATTAGAGACATTGGAAAAGACTCTGATGCTGGGAGGGATTGAGGGCAGGAGGAGAAGGGGACGACCGAGGATGAGATGGCTGGATGGCATCACGGACTCAATGGACGTGAGTCTGAGTGAATCTGGGAGTTGGTGATGGACAGGGAGGCCTGGGTGCTGCGATTCATGGGGTCGCAAAGAGTCGGACACGACTGAGCGACTGAACTGAAATGACTGAAGAAAATGAATGCTTATGCTGATTGAAATATTTGACTTGAGTTGTCTGCTGTTTAAAATGTTATGACAGCAAAAAAATTCATCAGTGCCAATGTAATTGTCTGACTAATATCACTGCTGCTGCTGCTAAGTCGTTTAGTCCTGTCTGACTCTGCGACCCCATAGACGGGGCCCACTGTCTCTGAGATTCTCCAGGCAAGAACACTGGAGTGGGTTGCCATTTTCTTCTCCAATGCATGAAAGTGAAACGCGAAAGTGAAGTCGCTCAGTCGTGCCGACTCTTGGCGACTCCATGGAATGCAACCTACCAGGCTCCTCCGTCCATGGGATTTTTCAGGCAAGAGTACTGGAGTGGGGTGCCATTGCCTTCTCCGGACTAATATCACACATGGATCAAATCAGTACACAACGTTACTTTCTGCTAGTCCAAGATTATAAATTTTGAGATGAAGTGCCTACCTACCACTTTCTTATTCTGAACGTAGAACTAATTCTATTTTATGTTAATTTAAATGATTTCCTTATTGGCATGGTAAGAATAGGGCCTTCCCACATGGTGCAGTGGTAAAGAATTTGCCTGCCAAGGCAGAAGATGCAAGAGGCATGGGTTCAGTCCCTGTGTTGTGAAGATCCCCTGGATAAGGAAATGGCAATCCAATCCAGTATTCTTGCCTGGAAAATTCACCTGTACAGGGGAACCTTGTGGGCTACAGTCAGTGGAGTAGCAAGATTTGGACATGACTGAGGGACAGAGCGCGCACGTGCACACACCCACCCACACACACACCCACCCACCCACACACACACCCACACACACACACACACACCCCCCACACACACACACACAGTAGATTGCTTATTTTTTATCTCACTTCATCCCAGGAATGCTGGGAACCAATAGTCTTTTAAGTTACCTGGGAAACTAAGAAAACCGATGCAGGTTTCATATAAGTAGAATATGCCAGTTACTGGGTTAAAATTATCATTTGTGAATGTTGGAGCCTCTTCACTTTGATCAAATTTCTTCATGTGCTGGCTCCTTGAGAGTTTGAGGGTCTCTGCCCACAGCTCCCACACTGAAGGTAGAGACAGCAGTATCAGAGGCTAGGAGTTCAGGGTGAGATCCTCCACTGATCTCCTGTGTGACCTCTAACCATCATTTAACCTTACACTTGTTCAGTTTCTGACATCACATGTGTGTCCATCAGTCTTTAGGTAGCTCAATGCTTTTCCTATAACATGTGGCACCTACATCTCACCTAGGAGTGCTGTGCTTATCAGAGGAGTATGCATATAACTCCCTTGGCAGAGACCTTGCCCATTCTAAGCACTAACATAGGGTGCTTATGACTGTCTTTATTGAGTACAAAGTGAGGAATCAGCAGACAAAGAGCTGCAGTTCTATGTGAGTCAAAAATACTCCTTAACTGGCTATAAAGTATACCACATTCAATCTCTTTCCTCTCTGACTTTGGGTCTTGATTTAACCCAAAGTGGGCTTGTCTTTAAAAAATCATAGTTGATTGGCTTTTCGTGATTGTTAACAATTCTGTAACAGTAGCTCATTTATTTATTTGCTGTGGTGTTTTGTGAATTTTATAAACATTTCAAATAGCTTTTCTTATGGTATTGGGATTTCACTGTTGTTTTTTTCCTAGTCTTGACTCTGCCTTTGCTGAGATCTCAACAAACTCTTCCATTGCCTTGCCAAGTTTACTTATATGTAAATTCGTGTGTTTTGATTTCTTTCTAGCTTTAAACAGTAAAAGTTTAATTAAATAAGCTATTCTCATTACAGAAATTTTGGAAAATATAAAAGAGCACCAAAATGAAAAAGTGTTCAGAACCTCACAGATTTATTCTAAGTATACAAAGAAGTGAATGTTCTTGTCCAACATTCCAGCCTCATTTCCCAGAGGTAACATTGTCAATAGTATGTCAAGGCATTATTCCAGATTGTTTTTTATGCTTATGAAAGCAAATACACATACAGAAACCTTTAGACATATACACAAATATCATTAACATTCTCTCGACAAAGTAAGGTCATACTATGTACTTTTGCAAAGTATGCTTTTATCTTTTAATAGTTTTTATGGACATATATTTCAAGTCAGTATATATACATCTCCTCATTTTTTTTAGTGACTAAATAGAAACTAATTTATGTAATGCTCTAATTTATTTAACCAGTCCCACATTGGTGAACATTTAGCTTGCACGTGCTTTTTATCTATTACAATAAGCTTGCAATGAGAAAGCATTTTGAACTTTTTTTAGACTCACACGCCTGTACTGTAGGGTAGTTCTTAGAATTGTGAGCACTTTATTGAAGGATCTATGAAGCTTAACATTAAATGGAGGTCTTCAAGAAGACTGAATCTGTTCATCCTCTACCAGCAATAAGATGCATCCTCCATATGTAACTTTCATTTTCCACTCATAATTTCCATTTCTTTGAGATTTTTTTTCTGTATATGATAATTCTTCCATCTGAGCTTCAAGGTACTTAATTCTTTTTTCAGCAATGTTTTTGAGTTCCAAGAACTCTTTCTTTTCCTAAGATTGCTCCTTTGTAATAACTTCTGTAGTCTCCTTAGAAATTTATATTATTTTCTTTTAGAGTTCTTCTGGTTTCTTTTTTAAAAGGTTCCTCACAGAGAGCTACATTTTCTGATCATGTTGTTTTTACCCCCTTCAAGCTGCTAAGTTGCCATTAATGCTTTGTACATTTTCTCTCCCCACTGTTACTTGTCTGGACATCCAGGTCTCCTGACTCATAAGAAGGAGGGGTCCTCAGCCCATATGCAGGGAGGCTCTTGGGGTCTCCTAAACAGTAGGGAGATCTGCCAGTTGTGAGAAGTAAAGGTGGAATCTTTTCCTGGGGGATGAGCTGGTAGGCTAGGACCCCTCAGCTGAGCGGTATGGGGCAGTCTCCATGTTCTCAGGACCCTCAAGGCAAATGTGGAGTATAAGTATTCTATTCAAGTTAAATACACTTGTTGTATTCTTTAGTCATGGTCTTCTCAAAAATAAACACAAAGCAACAGCAAAAAATCTAAAAAATGTCTTTGAAGCCAAGTTGACATGAGAGACCAATGGTAGATAGACTCTCATCTTAAAGATAAGGGCATTAAGAAATCATTATAAGCATGTCATTCTCAGAAAACATGTCAGCAATATTATGAATTAGATTCTATGCTGGATACGGGGATATTCTGGCCAAGCAATTTCACTTTCAGGACCCTCAAGGCAAATGTGGAGTATAAGTATTCTATTCAAGTTAAATACACTTGTTGTATTCTTTAGTCATGGTCTTCTCAAAAATAAACACAAAGCAACAGCAAAAAATCTAAAAAATGTCTTTGAAGCCAAGTTGACATGAGAGACCAATGGTAGATAGACTCTCATCTTAAAGATAAGGGCATTAAGAAATCATTATAAGCATGTCATTCTCAGAAAACATGTCAGCAATATTATGAATTAGATTCTATGCTGGATACGGGGATATTCTGGCCAAGCAATTTCACTGCACATTCCATTCAAATAGTATATATTAATTGTCAATAGCAATAAAGTAGATGGTCCTTTTGGTCAATAATGTATTTATCAACATATACCACATACTCAAAATGTGTCCCAGGTATTGAACATCTAACACTGGCAAAAGTGTGGTGATTATATAATCACCAAGGTATTTACATGAAAGATGTTCTAGAAAAATGGCTTTACAATTATAGTGACATATATGGTAAGTACTATGATACTGCTACACGTGGGATATTATTAGAGAAGGAGGTTCTTCCTAAACCAGATTCAGCCACATTTTCGATAATGGGTTTGTGAAAAGAAGTGAAATGTTCAAGTAAGTATGGGAAATGCTGGGTTAAAGATAGTGAAATAGGTCTTCCTACAGCAATCTCAGAGCTTTTAATATTTACTATAAATTCCAAAGAGAAGTAATGTCCCAGATTTACATGTCCAAAGAACAAGCATTGGATAAGTGATGCGGGAGAGCTCCCTGGAGCAGTAACAGCAGAGCTGAGATTTCAAGATGAGCAGGCATGAGCGAGACAGGTTAGGGAAGCTCAGCCGCACAGCACGTGCGCAGGCCCAGAGACAGCACAGGAGCTGAGGGAGCCCTAAGAAGCTCAAACCCGTTATACCAAATATTCCACAGGAAAAAGTGGCCAGAGGCAGGGACAGAGATAAGCAAGAGTTAATCAGAGCATTCCTTCCTGGTAAAGGATTGAAAGCCTTCTTGAACAGAAAGCCAAGAAGCTTATTTGAAGGTTTCTAAAACAGGGGAGAGATATGAATGGATTCTTGGGCTCAAAAATCACTGCAGATATTGACTGCAGCCACACAATTAAAAGACACTTGCTCCTTTGGAGAAAAGCTATGACAAACCTAGACAGCATATTAAAAAACAGAGACATCACTTTGCCAACAAAGGTCCATATAGTCAAGGCTATGGTTTTTCCAGTCGTCATGTACAGATGTGAGAGTTGGATTATAAAGAAGGCTGAGTGCCGAAGAATTGATGCTTTTGAACTGTGGTGTTGGAGAAGACTCTTGAGAGTGCCTTGGACCGCAAGGAGATCCAACCAGTCCATCCTAAAGGAGATCAGTCCTGGATGTTCATTGGAAGGACTGATGCTGAAGCTCTAATACTTTGACTACCGGATAAGACCTGACTCATTGGAAAATACCCTGATTCTGGGAAAAGACTGAGGGCAGGAGGAGAAGGTGGTGACAGAGGATGAGGTGGCTGGATTGGCATCACTGATTCATTGGACATAAGTCTGAGCAAGCTCTGGGAGACAGTGAGGAAGAGGGAAGCCTGGTGTGCACAGTCCATGGGGTTGCAAAGAGTTGGACACAACTTGGCTACCGAACAGCAACAACAATAAATGTATTTGTTTTGTCAAAAATATCTTGGTCGCAGCATAGCTGTGGATTGCAGCTAGGTCAGCCTGGAGAAAGGAAGCATAGTCAGAAGAAGTTATTAAACTAACCCAGATGACAGTGTTGAGGGACTGAAGGAGAGAAAGATGAGTGGATAGTTAGAAAGGTTAGAGAAATCAAAGAGATTAATGAGATACATTGGCAATAGGTAGGTTCGTAGAAAAGGGGCTGAAGAGAGTGGTCAGAACCAGGCAGCAGATTGGCTGTGGGGTGAGTTGACATTAGGTGATTCCTGGAGGACTGGGTGGGCAATAACGCAGAGAGAAAAGGAATATGGGAGTGAAACGTGAGGGAAGGTATAACTTTCAAAAGGACATAGCCCAAGGACATGACATGAACTGATTAGAACCAAATAGATCCAACATGGCAGATGATTCAACTTCCATTAGACCTTGAGCCTCAGAATATGCTTATTGTAACATATCAACAGGCCAAGTTACACACACAGGTGCCATGACAATTCCAAGACTGATCATGAAGGTCAAAAGGTGAGCAGTGGCCCAGTTCCTGGAAATCCCCATCCCTTTCCCAAAATAACTGGAATACTCTCTCATTCATTGTTCAGTCACTCAGTCTTGTCCAACTCTTTCTGACCCCACGGACTGTAGGGCACCAGGCTTCCCTGTCCTTCACCATCTCCTGGAGCTTGCTCAAACTCATGTCCATTGAGTTGGTGGTGCCAGCCAATTATCTCATCATCTGTTGCCCCCTTGTCCTCCTGCCTTCAATCTTTCCCAGCATCAGGGTCTTTTCTAATGAGTCAGCTCTTTGAATCAGGTGGCCAAAGTACTGGAGCTTCAGCTTTAGCATCAGTCCTTCCAATGAATGTTCAGAATTGGTTTCCCTTAAGACTGACAGGTTTGATCTTCCTGCAGTCCAAGGGACTTTCAAGAGTCTTCTCCAACATCATGGTTCAAAAGTGTTAGTTCTTTGGCACTCACCCTTCTTTATGGTCCAACTCTCATATCCATACATGACTGCTGGAAAAACCATAGCTTCAAATATACAGTAATTTCATAGGCTCTCACTCATTAGCCTATGAAATTACCCAGCTGTGGAATATATTTCTCTCTAAATAAATCCTCTTCTTACCTATCACTTTGTCTCTCACTGAATTCTTTCTGTGATGAGACATCAAGAGCCCAAATTTCTTTCGTTAAGTCTTGAGACCAGGGATTCAAGTCTCAAACTGAGTTACATGGTTTCAGGGGGAAGAACAGATTTGCACTGAACCTAATAGGTTCAATAGCATAGGAGGTACAATTTAGGTGAGAAAGGAGGAGGCCCAATCCATTACTATAGTCATACTCTTTGACATGTTGAATTTGCAGAGTTATTGAACATGTAACTTTTAAGATCCTAATACGTAAATCTAAAAGAAATAATAGCAGCACTAGGAACCTAGAAATCATGTTTTTTATTCCTTAGGAAACACAGAACTCACTTAGAAATGCTATCCCCTCCACAGGAATTTCTCTGGTGGTCCAGTGGCCAAGACTCTGCATTCCCAGTGAAGAGAGGCCCAGGTTTAATCCCTGGTCAGGGGGCTAGATCCACATGCTGCAATTAAGATCCTGCAGGCCACAGTGAAGATCAAAGATCCCTTCATGCTGCAACTAAGACCCAGTGCAGCCAAATGAAAATAAGTAAATAAATGTAAAAAATTGCTCATACTTTCTAAAATATTTATTTAAAAAACCCTCAACAGACAAGAAGAGTATGAATTATTTTAAAATGAACATAGATGAATGGATAAAGAAGTTGTGGTACGTGCATACAATGGAATATTATTCAGTCATAAATAGAATGAGTCAGTTGAATTGAAGTGGCCGAACCAAGAGTCTGTTATACAGAATGAAGTAAATCAGAGAGAGGAAAACACGTATGATGAACCTATTTGCAAGGCAGGAATAGAGATGCAAACTGAGAGAACAGACTTGTGGGCACAGCAGGGGAAGGAGAGGAGGAGACAAATTGAGATAGCAGCATTGAAATATGTACATTAGCATGTGTAAAATACATAGCTAGTGGGAAGCTGCTATATACCGCAGGGGGCTCAGCCTGGTGCTGTGTGACAACCTAGAGGGATGGCTTGGGGGTATGAGGGAGGCTGTAGAAAAGGGAATATATATGTATGCTTATGTCTGATTTGCATTGGTGTAGGATAGAAACCAACGGAGCATTGTGAAGCAATTATCCTCCAATTAAAAATAAATTAAAAAATGAACATAGAATGGTTAAAAATCCTTTATTTAAAGCCCATACTGTCTAACCTCTTCTTCCTTCTTAAGGGGAGAAAGGGATGAACTTATTCAGATTAGTGGAAAAACAACTCTCTGTTTCAGGGTTTCTCAGCCTTGGCACTGTGGGCATTTGGGGTCAGATACTCCCTCCACATTGTAGGCTAGCAGCATCCTGGAGTCTACCCACTAGATGCCACTATCACCCCTTCCTTTCCCAGTCGTGATCACCGAAATGTCTCCAGACTTTGCCTGATACCCCTGGGAGGGTCATAACTGTTTTCTCTGCTGCCTCCTACTCAGACTGAGAACCAGTGCTCCATCTATTCGCCTGATACCATGTGGTGAAATTTGGAAGAACTCTGCTAATTCTTTTGTGCCAGGGGAGGGTGAAACCTCGAGAAGGCCTTTTGTTTATTAGAGAACATTAATGAGTTCCTGGCCTAGACCTTGAGTAGATGGTGTGGAAGTTAAATTCTGTGACAGAAGAAAGTGAAAGGAATTAAATTTCTACAGTAAACTGAAAGGACCTTGCTGGGCAGCAGGAGGCTAATATCTTGCAGAAAGCAGAGTGGCGAGAAATCCCTGATGGTTGGGAGGATGTAGGGTCTTTAATTACAGGGATGCTTAACATTCAGCCCTAAGCTAAGCTGTTTCCTGCTCTGTGCTGCAAGACCCCTCCTTTATTTTAAAGTCCTAAGGTGGAACCTCAGGCTAAACATAGCGGTAAGGATGTCATCTCCCAGGACTTTGCAGAGATATTCAGTGCGGGGCTTCGGCTTTTAAGCTCTGTCACTGTCCTCACCATTGCCATCTTCTTTCTTTTTATCATTTCCTTCTTCTTCTTTCACATCTCATAATAAAAACTTTTATTCTTGGAGGTTAATTCCTTTGCTTGGAATTACCAGTAAGCTAAAATTCCCTGTGGAATGCTGAGTTTCTGAAGCTGTAGGAGGCCAGAGACGCTCTTTGGGATGGACAGGGCAGAGCTTGGCGTAGAGACAGACATCATCAGCAATATGGGGCCCTCTCACTGACGTCTCTTAACAGATGGGTAAGCTGAGGTCCAAAAGGCCCCAGGGCTTTGTTTGAGGAACAGGGTCTTCTTTGGCTCCTGGTTCAGTACTTTTTCTAGCAGAGCACACCAGGAAATCATTTCTCTCAGATTACTTGGCAGTGATATCTAGAAAGGTCTCTGATTTTGCACTAGAAGCTCTGAGGTAATAACATGCAAGGAGAAAAAAGCAGAGTAAAAGTTCTTTAACTAAAGGTTCACTCAAGGATGCTTAAAGTTTGGCTTATCCTCGAATCTTTTCTCCATGACATCATTAAACTATTATTTGGCTCAAAATATTTTCTACTTTCAAACATCTCTTTTCAAATTTCTGTCTTCCGTCAGCTGACAATACAGGCACATAAAACCCTTTCATGTCTCCCAGGCCACTATAGTTCAAATCTTATCATTAAATAATGAATTTCTAAAGATGAATTATTCAAGTGTCAAAGAGATGGTTTTAGGCAAGGAATAAAGTATCTTTCAAATCTGCAGTAGATAATATGAAAGCTGATCAATGGCCAGTGTTTACATTTCTAGCTATCAATTTCTAATGAAACAGTTCCTTTGAAGTCACAAGAACATATGAGGTCTGTAAATATAAAACCTGAAAATCACACTGAAGTTCTGTTTCACGAAAGGTGACCTCAACTGATGCTGTTCCAAAACTCTTCCAACAGGAGAACAATGGCTCAAATTCCTTATAAATCAGAGCATGAACCCAAACAACTTCTTATCCATCTTTTTATCTTCAGTGTCTAGCAGAATATTGAGCACATAGTGAGTCTTCAATAGATAGTCATTAAGTGAATCAACCTCCAGACTTCCCCAGCAAAAAGATTCTGCCTGCCCAGCAGCCTCCCGCATCCACACTGCCTCTGTCACCCTACGTGTGTGCAGGACCAGGTATGCCATTTGTAGGACTCAGTGCAAAAATGAAAAGGTGGAGTCTCTTCTTGCAAAATGATTAAGAACTTCAACGCAGTGGCAGCAGAGCGTGACGCTGAGGCCCGAGGCCCTGTGTGACTGTATCAGGTGTGTGGCATGCTCACAGAGCCAGCATTGCACGTGTCCAGCCTGCTTCCCAGGCTGCTAAGTCCTTCATGCTGCTAGTCATGCCGCCTGGGCCAAGGGCAGACCCAAGCTGATCTGAACTTGGCCCCTTCTTTCCTGCCTTAGTCAAAGAGTCAAAAAGAAGCCGCCCCCCGCCCCCCGCAGGATATGTGGCCTTCCAACCTTCTTGCATTGTCTTTTACATTGTGCTTTCTGGACCCATGTGCTAAGGTGAGAGACCTCACTTCTGTCCCTATCTTCTCAGTTCATCTCCTCACCAGAATGGAAACAGGGCTTTCCCCCTCTACAGTCTGCTCCAGCATGGACCACTGTTGTTCCTGACTCCAAAGTGCCCTTGAACCTTACTGGCTCTTCTAGACCATTTGTTACCTTGCCCTTTCTTACATAGTTGCTTGCACCCTTTTCCCATGCCCTACCATACATCATTAGATACTTTGCATGCTTTATCCTTCTCTCCCAGCTTTCTTCTTCTCTCCCATCTTTCTTGGTATTTGTAATGCTTGCCACAGTGGTCCATCCGGCTCTCTGACCTTGCAGCTCAATTATTTCCAAAAAGTCTCTGATGCTTCATTACTACTGACTCTGAACACTCACTGGTATACCTCAACTTACACTATTACCAGGAGCTACTCCACTTATAAGATGTATATTCTAAGCATGGGACCATTTGGAAAATGTAGAAAGCAAAGACAAGCAAATAAAGAACAACAAAGCAAATCAACCATCCAAACAAAAATAACTGCCATTCTAGCACTCCATGATCTCACTGTTAGAATTTTAGAAATTACCACCCCCGGTCTTTTCTCTATGCATAGAAAATAGAAACTGTAGGAGTTGTGATGAGTCTTATCTGCCAGAATAAAGATCTTGACCTCATCTGGGATATCAGATTATGGATGTATAACCAGACAGCTCTAGTTAAGCTGAAATCTGAAAGCTGGGTTGGAACATCTCATTGAAGGAGGGAGGGAAGATCATCATAGCAGAAGGCATAGTTTGTGAAAAATCTTGAAGCAGGAAAGAGCATGTCTTTTCTGAGAACCTAAAAGAAAGCCACTGAGTAAGAACATGATAAAATGAATCACCTGGATTCAAATTACTCACTTCAGCCTCAATTTCCTCCTCTGCAAACTGGAGATTATATTGCCTTCTCTGAGGTTGGTTGGAAAGATTAAATGTGTTCTTGTAGGGAAAGCGCTTAAAATAGCACCTGACACATAGTAAAGCTTTTTCAAAGAGGGGAAAGAAAGTGTAGATAGCCTGAAGAGTCAGCGTGGAGAAGGAGCCAAAGCTTCTCTGCCTCCTGTGTTTTCCATGAGGACACCGCCATGAGGGACAGCTATCAGCATGAGCATGTCTGGCTTCTCTCTTTACTCTTGAACTGTCTTTTCCAGCCAGGAAGAAGTTGACTTCCCAGACTCTGGGAAGACCTGTGTCCACCAGGCCATTTTCCAGAGAGGGACATCTTCCTGGCTGCAGGCCACTGCTCTCGTGTACAGAGCAGGCTTCTGTGTTAACGTGGCAAGTCAGGGGTCCTGCTGGGAGTGGACAGGCAAGTGACAGTTGAGTGGCGATGGGCTCTAGATTCTTCGATTCAGAGGAGGGGAAGGGGAACCCCTGGTTTGGATTCTGCTGTGAAGTTTCCTGGTTGTTGTGCATTTTGGGTTTATTGGACACTCTCCAGCTATCAATGAGGTTGAGACTTTGATATCCACTTAGTGGAGAAGACACGGTGAAGGATTAGAATCCTAGTCCTCAACACGTCAATGAACTAGACATCTTAAGAAAACTACAGATACTTGGAAAGCAGAGAAGACTCTTGAGAGTCCACTAGACTGCAAGGAGATCCAACCAGTCCATCCTAAAGGAGATCAGTCCTGGGTGTTCATTGGAAGGACTGATGTTGAAGCTGAAACTCCAATACTTTGACCACCTGATGCAAAGAGCTGACTCATTGGAAAAGACCCTGATGCTGGGAAAGATTGAGGGCAGGAGGAGAAGGGACGATGGAGGATGGGATGGTTGGATGGCATCATCGACTCAATGGACATGGGTTTGGGTGGACTCTGGGAGTTGGTGATGGACAGGGAGGCCTGGTGTGCTGTGGTTCATGGGGTCTCAATGAGTCAGACATGACTGAGCGACTGAATTGAATTGAACTGAAAGAACCTGAACACGAGACCACAGATCCTAGTATAGCTATTTATATTATGAACAATTTGGTGTGAGTGGGCAGTGCTAGCCTCTGTTTGACTTGTTTGGTGACAATGGTGTGCAGTCAATGTGCAGCGGAGGCCAATACTGAATTATTTGGACTTTAAGTGGAACAACAACAACAATAGCAAATCCCAGGATACTTTTCATCAGAGTAGAGAGAACAAGAGAGAGGTTTTGGCTGGCAGGGTAGTGGTAGGCACTGGGAACACTTGCTTAGCTGATCCAGCTGGGGTTCCTGTTGATCTAGTTTGGAAAAGCACAGGCTCGAGGTGGGGCTGTGGAAGGACCAGCTTCCTAATTCAAGGAGCTTGCCCATAGAATCCTGGGGCTTTTGAGCAAATATTTTCTAAATGGCTTTTTTTTTTCATAAGGTTTATTTCTTAAATGAGATATGATATCTTAAATCCATAGCTGATTATGATGTAGATTTAAGAAACTCTGTCCCATCACTTCATGGCTAATATATAAGGAAAAAAGGGAGACAGTGACAGACTTATTTTCTTGGGCTCCAAAATCACTGAAGATGCAGTGATTGCAGCAATGACATTAAAAGATGGTTGTTCCTTGGAAGGAAAGCTATGCAAACCTAGACAGCAGATGAAAAAGCAGAGACAACTTTGCCAACAAAGGTCCATATACCCAAAGCTATGGTTTTACCAGTAGTCATGTAAGGATGTGAGAGTTGGACGTCATGTAAGGATGCGAGAGAAGGCTGAGAACTGAAGAACTGATGCTTTCAAACAGTATTGCCGGAGAAGACTCTTGAGAGTCCCTTCACCAGCAAGGAGATCAAACCAATCAATCCTAAAGAAAATCAACCCTGAATATTCATTGGAAGAACTGATGATGAAGCTGAAACTCTTAACATTTTGGCCACCTGATGTGAAGAGCTGACTCACTGGAAAAGACCCTGATGCTAGGGAAGATTGAGGGCAGGAGGACAAGTGGGTGACAGGATGAGATGGTTGGGTGGCATCACTGACTCGATGGAAATGAGTTTGAACAAACTCTGGGAGATGGTGACGGACAGGGAAGTCTGGTCGGCTGCAGTCCACGGGGTCACAAAGAGTTGAACACAACCGAGCAATTGAACAACAATGATCTAGGTGATGATTAAAGAGGAGCTGAATCCTTGGTTTATCTTTAGGTAGTCAGGTAGGAAGTATACTTGAAAGACTATTTTGTTGAGCTGTCTGTTTCTAGGGTAGATTTGCATATAGAGTGAAGGAAGAATGACATTGTTTAAAAAAAAAACAACAACAGGCTTTGATCTTATCATTAGAATACAAGTTGTTAGAATTGAAAGAAAAATGAAGAAAGATGCTGTGACTGAGTGGAAAAAAAAAGAAGTTATTACGTTAGGAGAAATGCTGAGATTTTAGAGGCTAAATTGGACAGGTACAAACTTAAAATGTGTAAATGCTTTAAAGTTCATATTAGAAAACAAGTATTGTTGCTGTTTAATTGCTAAGCCATGTCTGCCTCTTTTGTGATTCTATGAACCCTATGTGGCATTCCAGGTTCCTCTGTTTTCTAGTCTTCTCACAGATGGCTCAGGGAGAATGAGTTAACCAACTTTAAATCCTTTTTTGGTAAATTTTATGGAAGTGCAGTTATTTATGGGATTCCCAGGTGCTGCTAGCAGCAAAGAACTCACCTGCCAGTGCAGGAGATGTAAGAGACACAGGTTTGATCCCTGGGCTGGGAAGATCCCCTGGAGGAGGAAATGGCAACCCACTCCAGTATTCTTGTCTGGAGAATTCCATGCAGAGAGGAGCCTGGAGGGCTGCGGTCCATGGGGTTGCAAAGAGTTGGGACATGACTAAAGTGACTTAGCATGTGCACACAGTTATTTACAATGTTGTGTTTAATTTCTGCCAAATGGTGAAGTGACTTAGTCATACATGCACACACACATGTCTATTTAAATTATGTATATATATAATATAAATATTATTATATATTTAAATTATATATATGTGTATATATATATATATTCTTTGGCACATTCTTTTTCATAATGGTTTATCACGGGACCTTGGTGTTTATCCATCCCATATACAATGGTTTGCTTCTGCTAATCCCATGCTCCCAATCCATCCTCCCCCACGCCCCTCCTTCCATGGCAACCACAGTCTGTTCTGTTCTCTATATATGTAAGTCTGCTTTTGTTTCATAGATATGTTTGGATCATATTTTAGACCATATATAAGTATCGCATTTGTCTTCCTCTTCTTGACTTACTTTGATAATGTTCAATCCATCCATATGTCTTCTCCTAGCATTATTCCATTCTTTTTAAGTTCTGAGTAGTATTCCATTTTATATATGTAGCTCTCCTTTATCCATTCATCTGTCAATGGACATTTAAGCTGTTTCTGTATCTTGGCTACTGTGAATGGTGCTGTTATAAACACAGGGGTACATTGGCCAACTTTGAATGAATTGCACCTCACATCCTTGGGCAACATCTGGCATAATCTAGGAACATTCTTCTTTGATTATCATGATTTGAGGGTGGGTTTGTTGCTGTTGTTAAGTTGCTCAGTCATATCCAACTCTTACGACCCCATAGACTGCAGCCCACCAGATTTCCTTGTCCTTCACCATCTCCTAAAATTTGTTCAAAATGAAGTCCACTGAATTGGTGATACCATCCAACTGCCTCGGCCTCTGTCATTCCTTCTCCTGCCTTCAATCTTTCTCAAAACAGGGTCTTTCCAATGAGCTGGCTCTTCACATCAGGTGACCACATTTTGGAGCTTCAGCATCAATTCTTCCAATGAATATTCCAGATTGACTTCTTTTACAATTGACTGGTTTGACTTTCTTGCAGTTCAAGGGACTCTTAAGTGACTTCTCCAGCTTACTTACTACAGTCAAAAGCGTCAATTCATTGGTGCTCCATCTTCTTTAGGGTTGACATCCATACATGACTACTGGAAAAACAATAGCTTTGACTATATGGACCTTTATTGGAAAAGTAAGGTCACTGCTTTTAATAAACTGCCTAGATTTGTCATTGCCTTTCTTCCAAGGAATAAGCATCTTTTAATTTCATGGCTGCCATCATTGCAGTGATTTTGGAGCACAAGAAAGTAGTCTGTAACTGTTTCCACTGTTTCCCCCTCTACTTGCCATAAAGTGATAAGACCAGATGTGTAATCCTAGTTTTTTGAATGGTGAGTTTTAACCCAACTTTTTCACTCTCCTCTTTCACCCTCATCAAGAGGCTTTTAAGTTCCTCTTCACTTTCTGCCATAAAGGTGGTGTCATCTGCATATCTGAGGTTATTAATATTTCTCCCAGCAATCTCGATTCCAGCTTCTGCTTCATATAGCCTAGCATCTCACATGATGTACTCTACATATAAGTTAAATAAGCATGATGGCAATATACAGCCTTGACATACTCTTTTCCTAATTTGGAAACAGCCTATTGTTCCATGTATGGAAACTGTTGGTTCTTGGTCTGTGTACAGATTTCTCAGGAAGCAAGTAAGGTAGTCTGGTTTTCCTATCCCTAGAATGTTCCACAATTTGTTGTGATCCACACAGCCAAAGGCTTTAGTGTTATCAATGAAGCAGTTTTCTGGAATTTTCATGCTTTTTCCATGATCCAGTGGATGCTGGCCATTTGATGTCTGGTTCATCTGTCTGTTCTAAACCCAGCTTGTACCTCTGGAAGTTGTTCGTTCACATTCTGTTGAAGCTTAGCTTGAAGGATCTTGAGCATTCCCATGATAGCATGTTAAATGAGTGCAGTTGTGAAGTAGTTTGAAGATTCTATTTCCATTTTTAGGGGCTGGAATGAAAACTGACCTTTTCCAGTCCTGTTGCCACTGCTGAGCTTTCCAAATTTTCTGGCATATTGAGTGTAGCTCTTTAACAGCATCATCTTTTAGGATTTGAAGTAATTCAGCTGGAATTCCATCAGCCCCACTAGCTTTGTTCATAGTGATGCTTCTTAAGGCCCACTTGACTTCGCAATCTAGGATGTCTGGCTCTAGATGAGTAATCACACCACCATGGTTATCCAGGTTATTAAGATTTTTTTTTTTCGTACAGTTCTGTGTATTCTTGCCACCTCTCTTCAATTTCTTCTGCTTCTGTTAGGTCCATACCTCTTCTGTCCTTTACTATGCCCATCTTTGCATGAAACATTCCCATGGTACATCTAATTTTCTTGAAGAGATCTCTAATATTTTCAATTTTCTTGTTTTCCTCTATTGCAATGTTAACTTAGAAAGTCTTTCTTATCTCTCGACTATTCTTTGGAACTCTGCATTCAGATGGATATATTTTTCCTTTTATCATTTGCCTTTCACTTCTTTCTTTTTTCAGATATTTGCTGAACTCCTTACTGTAAAATTCAGACTTAAATTAAAGAAACTAGGGAAAACCACTAGGCCATTCAAGTAAGACCTCAACCAAATCCCTTATGATTATACAGTGTAAGTGATAACCTCAGACAACCATTTTGCTTTTTTGCGTTTATTTTTCTTGAGGATTGTTTTGATCACCACCTCCTGTACAATGTTATGAACTTCCATCCATAGTTCTTCAGGTACTC
Organism: Madoqua kirkii; assembly: GCA_006408675.1. Lineage (NCBI taxonomy): Eukaryota > Metazoa > Chordata > Mammalia > Artiodactyla > Bovidae > Madoqua > Madoqua kirkii. The sequence continues at coordinate 97,362 of SJYC01017519.1, read as the reverse complement.
TGTCTACCAGATCTAATTCCTTGAGTCTATTAGTCACTTCTACCATATTTAGTCACTTCTACTATATAATCATAAGGCATTTGCTTTAGAAAATGAAAACTACAATCAAAGAGAAATAACCAATCTGATCCCATGGATCACAGTCTTGTCTAACTGAGTGAAACTATGAACCATGCTGTGTATGGCAGACCCAAGACAGATGGGTCATATTGGAGAGTTCTGACAAAATGTGGAATGCTGGAGAAGGGAATGGAAAACCACTTCAACATTCTTGCCTTGAAAACCCCATGAACAGTATCAAAAGGCAAAAAGATATGACACTTGTCAGTAATGCCTAACGTGGCTCTCAGGAGCCGTGTTAGGCATTACTGACAGACACTGAAAGATGACCTCCCCAGGTCAGTAGGTGTCCAATATGCTACTGGAGAAGAGAGGAGAAGTAGCTCCAGAAGGAATGTGGAGGCCGAACCAAAGCAGAAACAGCACCAGTTTTGGAGGTATCTGATGGTGAAAGTGAAGTCTGGCACCCTAAAGAACAATATTGCATAGGAATCTGGAATGTTAAGTCCATGAATCAAGGTAAATTGGAAGTGATCAAACAGGAGATGGCAAGTGTGAACATCGACATTTTAGGAATCAGTGAACTAAAATGGATGAGAACGTGCAAATTTAATTCAGATGACCATTAGATCTACTGTGGACAAGAATCCCTGAGAAGAAATGGAATAGCCCTCATAGTCAACAAAAGAGTCTGAAATGCAGTACTTGGGTGAAATCTGTGGTCTCTGTTCATTTCCAGGACAAACCATTCAATATCAGAGTAATCCAAGTCTATGCCCCAACCAGTAACACTGAAGAAGCTGAAGCTGAATGGTTCCATGAAGACCTACCATATCTTGTAGACCTAATACCAAAAATGATGTCCTTTTCATCATAGGGGACTGGGATGCAAAAGTTGGAATTCAAGAGATACCTCAAGTAACAGGCAAGTTTGGCTGTGGAGGACAAAATGAAGCAGGGCAAAGGCTAACAGAGTTTTGCAAGAGAATGCACTGGTTATAGCAAACACCCTCATCCAACAGCACAAGAGACGACTCCCCACATGGACATCACAAGATGGTCAATACCGTAATGAAACTGATTATACTCTCTGGAGCCAAATATGGAGAAGCTCTATACAGTCAGCAAACGTATGACCAGGAGCTGACTGTGGCTCAGATCGTGAACTCGTTATTGTAAACTGAAGTCCCTCAGTCCTGTCCAACTCTTTGCGAACCATGGACTGTAGCCCACCAAGCTCCTCCATCTATGGGATTCTCCAGGCAAGAATACTGGAGTGGGTTGCCATTTCCTTCTCCACCTTATTGTAAAACAGATTTAAATTGAAGAAAGTAGGTAAAACCACTTGGCCATTCAGGTATGACCTAAATCAAATCCCTTACAGTAGAAGTGACAAATAGATTTAAGGGATTAGAACTGATGGATGGAGTGTCTGAAGAACTGTGGATGGAAGTTTGTAACACTGTACAGGGAGCAGGGGCTACTGGCTGTTTAACATGCTGTTACACAGAAGAAAGCCCTCTGAACAAAGAATTACCCAAACTGAAGTATCAGTAATGCTGAGACTGAGAAAATTCCTTAAGGAAAACCAGCCTGGGCTAAACACTGAGTGCAGATGGAGTCAGTTGCTGGGCTGATGGGCAGACTCATCCAGCCTGGAGACCTACACATTGAGTAGATTTGTTTTAAATGTGGGTATTTTGGCAGCTTCTGAAATGGCTGACTTCATATCTCTTACTAAGGAGGATCTCAAAAGACAAAGTCTGGAAGGATATCATGAAGAAAACAAATGAATGAGGCTGAAAGCAAAGAGAAAGAGGAAGGAGAGAACATACTATGATCCAGCCAAGCGTATTAGCACCACAAAATACAAAAAAGGTGGGGGAGCCAAGTATTACACTTTCAAAAACAGCTGACCTTGTTTGAAAAGAGTGCAGAATGAGAAAGAAAAATGAAACACTAGAGGCATTTGTTACTGAATAGGGATGAAGGTGGCATAGATGAATGTCCTTAATACCAATGAAGCAGCATAATTCACTCAAGATCTAGAGATTTAAAAATCGAGGAAAGGCAAGTTTTGGGGGAAGAGCTCATGGTAAAAAAAGATAAGCTTCCCATCTGAGTGTGCAAACTGTGGCTGCCTCAACAAGAGTTCATGTGAGAATCTGTTGAAGACAAGTGCCCCCCAGAGATAAACATGAAGTAGAGAAGGTATACCATTCAAGGATAAGTCTACAGCAGTGATTCTCAAGCTCAGTATCCTTAGAGTTGCCAGGAGAGACAGTCATAACCCAGATTTATGCATCTCACTCCTGAGGTTCTGATATAATAGATATGAGTGGTGCTTGGACATCTGTGTTTCTAGTATACTGTCAGATCACACACTGATCCCACATTTATAAAACCACTAGTGTGCAGAATTCCAGTGCAGGAAGTGAAGACAGTACACCCTGCCTTCTTGGGATCCTGAAACAGATGGATAAATACAAAAAGTAGATCAAGGCACATGAGACAGTTGCATTTCCCTTTTGAGCACCCTGCTTTAAGCAGAGGATGCTGAGTCATTGGAAAGGTCCCACTCAGGATTCAGCACTGGGAGAGGGGCAAAATGTGGGGCTCAAACCTGGAATGGAAATGAAAAGAAATAAAATACGCAGCATAGAAGATGAGCCACAAGAAGACCTGGAGATGAGGGCCACCCTTGCAATTTCTTTATTTTGCATTTGTCTCAGTGCCAGTCTGTGAGAGAGGAAATGGGATGCATGAACAGATTACCTTCTGTCTCCTTGCCTCGAAGGATATGGGGAGAATAGGTTCACAAGGGACTTTTCCATGCGTAGCGGCACAAAATTTCTGGGTTCAATTGTTTATGCTCCAGGTTATAGATCCTAAATGGATTATGGATTCTAAATTGTTTTGAAACTGAAACCAAGAACATTCTCTTTCCCTTCCTAAAACTTTAAAGTTAACAATTCTCCCTTGATAACATTTAGCATTCTGTTATGATCCAGAGCTGATGACTACAGTATGGATCAGAACTTGGTGTTCCATCTGTCTCTTCATTCTCTCTGCTTATTTTCTATCCACATGAAGAAGAACACAGCACTCAGATTCAGGCACCAAACTCCATCCTATGCTTCTCAAATCCAGTGAGAGAAGATCCAGCTAAACTATGGCACACATATTTACTAAAGGACTATCATGTAACTATTAAAAAAAACCCAAAACTTTATTAAGAGGTATGATTAGGAAAGGTATAATTGAGGAAATGGTTATGATAGAGTGGAAGTGAAATTAAAATAAAAATTGAATATTAAAAGTCACATGAACAGTACAAAAAGAAAAAGATATGACACTGAAAGTTGACCTTCCCAGTTGACTTGATGTCCACTATGCTACTGGAGGAGAGAGGAGTAGCTTCATAAGGAATGAAGAGGCTTAGTTTTGTGATAGTTTCAGGAGAACAGAGAAGGGACTCAGTCACACACATACATGTATCCATTCTTCCCCAAACTCCCCTCCCATCCCGGCTGCCACATAACACTGAGCAGAGTTCTTTCTGTATGCTACACAGTAGGTCCTTGTTGGTTATTCATTTTATTTTTTCTCTTTTTATTTTAAAATTATGAAAGCATCATTACACATTTATAGGATACTTAGAAAATATAGAACAAAGTATCCCACTATATATTACAATTATTTTTTAAAGTATAAAAACTAAGATTTTGAGTTTCAATATCAAACTTTCAAAATTAATAGAATAAATACACAGAAAAGTAGAAGGCTACAATAGACCTGAAAAGCACTATGAACCAATTCAATATAATTAAGATTTATACAATTTTCACACAACAGTAAGGTAACAATTGAAAAGAATAAAAACCCACAACCTTACCTCCTTCCTTATCTCCCATGTGACCAGTTTTCAATCCCTAAAAAATACACATGAATTTTCCACAAACAAACTCAAATTAAAAGTAAGCCAAATAATAAATTCAAACCAACAGAAAAGTAAATCAAAAATAGTTTAATGCCATATATATAACTCATGGCAATCATCCAGTTCAAGCTGAACTTAAGGTAACTAAAACTCCACACCATTTTAATATGTGCTCTTCATTCTCTGTCTCCCACCTATCTCTGTTCAACTTGCACAGTATGTAAACATTGTGCTCATATTATATATAATATGCATATATATATATATATTATTTGTACTTGGGAGCTAGATTAATGCAGAGTTGCCTTTATACAAATTTACTATGTGTGCAACTATGCACACACACACACACACACACAAACACACACACACACATACACATAACACATACATGTAATTTTATTTCTGTAAAATTAGGTCCCAAGTGCCAACTGGTCCATGTTATCAATCTCTCCTTGCTTCTGAGTAATCACAAATTTTGAGAATGCCCAAGCCACTGAATAGATGTGAACAAGTACAAAGAGTATGAAGGAGATTCTATATGAAGTCTCCAGGCTGGCACTGATTCATGGGTGAGCACCTGTGGAACAGTTTATCACCTATTATGAAACCACCTGAGTGTGCTGTCGTTCTTCCCCTTTATCTCAGTCTCCTCCTCGGCCACGTTATGCTAGAGCTGATACAAACCGAGGGGATAACACTTCTGTGACCGATCAGCTTTTGTACAATATGAAAAAGCATTATAATGACAGGTCTTGGTTTTATTCTTTATCTGTAATATAAAAGCTAAAACTCTATAAGCTGTTATAGCAATTGTGCAACTTTGAATATTAAAATCTCTTTTAATCATTAATACATGAAATTTTTGTTGATGCTTGTCACATATATATTTTTTTCAAGTGGATTTATATTAAATTACTAATCCTATGAACACATAATGATCTTACCTCTCTTTACCTTGTTACATGATTCTTACTATGCTGAGAAACTTTCCTATTGTTAATATTCTAACCCTGTGTTCATTGATGTCACTTTTTTTTTTTTTTAGAATGAAATCATTTGTAGATGGGATAGATGTGAGCAGAAACAGCTCTTTGAGGGACTAGATTAATCACTCACAATCCTTAGATAAAATAAAAAGCAAAATGATGGGAATTTCTTTGTATGAGTTTTAATATAATGAAAGTCAAATCAGCAGATATTTACTAAATGCCTATATCTCAATGTGGTGAGTCAGGAACTGTGGTGAATATAAAATATATAAGTGCTCTTTTGTGAGAAAAGAGGTATCTAATCATATGAAGAGATCACTCAAGATCTAGAGATTTAAAAATCGAGGAAAGGCAAGTTTTGGGGGAAGAGCTCATGGTAAAAAAAGATAAGCTTCCCATCTGAGTGTGCAAACTGTGGCTGCCTCAACAAGAGTTCATGTGAGAATCTGTTGAAGACAAGTGCCCCCCAGAGATAAACATGAAGTAGAGAAGGTATACCATTCAAGGATAAGTCTACAGCAGTGATTCTCAAGCTCAGTATCCATTAGAGTTGCCAGGAGAGACAGTCATAACCCAGATTTCTGCATCTCACTCCTGAGGTTCTGATATAATAGATATGAGTGGTGCTTGGACATCTGTGTTTCTAGTATACTGTCAGATCACACACTGATCCCACATTTATAAAACCACTAGTGTGCAGAATTCCAGTGCAGGAAGTGAAGACAGTACACCCTGCCTTCTTGGGATCCTGAAACAGATGGATAAATACAAAAAGTAGATCAAGGCACATGAGACAGTTGCATTTCCCTTTTGAGCACCCTGCTTTAAGCAGAGGATGCTGAGTCATTGGAAAGGTCCCACTCAGGATTCAGCACTGGGAGAGGGGCAAAATGTGGGGCTCAAACCTGGAATGGAAATGAAAAGAAATAAAATACGCAGCATAGAAGATGAGCCACAAGAAGACCTGGAGATGAGGGCCACCCTTGCAATTTCTTTATTTTGCATTTGTCTCAGTGCCAGTCTGTGAGAGAGGAAATGGGATGCATGAACAGATTACCTTCTGTCTCCTTGCCTCGAAGGATATGGGGAGAATAGGTTCACAAGGGACTTTTCCATGCGTAGCGGCACAAAATTTCTGGGTTCAATTGTTTATGCTCCAGGTTATAGATCCTAAATGGATTATGGATTCTAAATTGTTTTGAAACTGAAACCAAGAACATTCTCTTTCCCTTCCTAAAACTTTAAAGTTAACAATTCTCCCTTGATAACATTTAGCATTCTGTTATGATCCAGAGCTGATGACTACAGTATGGATCAGAACTTGGTGTTCCATCTGTCTCTTCATTCTCTCTGCTTATTTTCTATCCACATGAAGAAGAACACAGCACTCAGATTCAGGCACCAAACTCCATCCTATGCTTCTCAAATCCAGTGAGAGAAGATCCAGCTAAACTATGGCACACATATTTACTAAAGGACTATCATGTAACTATTAAAAAAAACCCAAAACTTTATTAAGAGGTATGATTAGGAAAGGTATAATTGAGGAAATGGTTATGATAGAGTGGGAAGTGAAATTAAAATAAAAATTGAATATTAAAAGTCACATGAACAGTACAAAAAGAAAAAGATATGACACTGAAAGTTGACCTTCCCAGTTGACTTGATGTCCACTATGCTACTGGAGGAGAGAGGAGTAGCTTCATAAGGAATGAAGAGGCTGAGCCAAAGCAGAAACAACGCCCAGCTGTCAGTGTGCCTGATGGTGAAAGTAGAGTCCAATGCTGTAAAGAACAATATTGCATAGGAACCTGGAATGTTAAGTCCATGAATCAAGGTAAATTGGAAGTGATCAAACAAGAGATGGCAAGTGTGAACACTGACATTTTAGGAATCAGTGAACTAAAATGCCTGAGAACGCTCAAATTTAATTCAGATGACCATTAGATCTACTGTGGACAAGAATCCCTGAGAAGAAATGGAATAGCCCTCAGAGTTAACAAAAGAGTCTGAAATGCAGTACTTGGGTGAATCTCAAAAATGACATAATGATCTCTGTTCATTTCCAAGAAAAACCATTCAACAGAGTAATCCAAGTCTATGCCCCAACCAGTAATGCTGAATAAGCGGAAGTTGAATGGTTCCATGAAGACCTACAACAGCTTCTGGAACTAATACCAAAAATGATGTCCTTTTCATCATAGGGGACTGGGATGCAAAAGTAGGAACTCAGATACCTTGAGTAACAGGCAAGTTTTGCTGTGGAGGACAAAATGAAGCAGGGCAAAGGCTAACAGAGTTTTGCAAAAGAATGCATGGTCATAGCAAACACCCTCGTCCAAAACTCAAAAGATGACTCTACACAAGAACATCACCAGAAGAGCGATATCAAAATCAGACTGATTATATTCTTTGCAGCTAAAGATGGAGAAGGTTTATACAGTCAGCAAAAACAAGACGAAGTTGACTGTGGCTCAGATCATGAACTCCTTATTGTAAAATTGAGATTTAATTGAAGAAAGTAAGGAAAATCACTGGACCATTCAGGTATGATCTAAATAAAATCCCTTAGGATTATACAGTGGATGAGACAGATTCAAAGGGTTAGATCTGATAGACAGAGTGCCTGAAGAACTGTGGATGGAGGTTCATAGCACTGTATAGGAGGTGGTGATTAAAACCATTCTCAAGAAAAAGAAATTCAAGAAAACAAAATGTTTGTCTGAAGAGACCTTACAAATAGCTGAGAAAAGAAGAGAAGTGAAAGGTAAAGGAGAAGAGGAAAGATATACCTATCTGAATGCAGAGTTCCCAACAGCAAGGTGAGATAAGAAAGCTTCCTAAGTGAACAATGCAAAGAAATAAAGGGGGAAAAAAATAATGGGAAGCACTAGAGAGCTCTTCAAGAAAACTGAGATACCAAGGGAACATTTCATGCAAGGACAGGCACAATAAAGACAGAAATGGCATGGACTTAACAGAAGCAGAGGATATATTAAGAAGAGGTGGCAGAATGCATAAAAGAACTTCACAAAAAAAGATTTTAATGATCTGGATAACCATGATGCTGTGATTACTCACCTAGAACCAAACATCCTGGAGTGAGAAGCAAGTGGGCCTTAGGAGCACTGCTATAAACAAAGCTAGTTGATGGAATTCCAGCACAATCCTAGAGGATGGTGCTGTGAAAGTACTGAACTCAATATGCCAGCAAACATGGAAAGCTCAGCAATGGCCATGGGACTGGAAAAGATCAGTCTTTATTCCAATCCCAAAGAAAGGTAATGCAGAAGAATGTTCAAAGTACTGTACAATTGGGTTTATCGCACATGCTATCAAGGTAATTCTCTAACTCCTTCAACAGTATGTGAACCAAGAACTTCCAGAGGTAAAAACTGGATTTAGAAAAGGCAGAGGAACCAGAGATCAAATTGCCAACATCTGTTGGATCACAAAAAAATAAAGCAAGGAAATTCCAGAAAAATATTTGCCTCTGCTTCATTGGCTACACTAAAGCCTTTGACTGTGTAGTTCACAACGAACTGTGAAAAATTCCTAAAGAAATAGGAATATTAGACCACCTTACCTGCCTCCTGAGAAACATGTGTGCAGGTCAAGAAGCAGCAGTTAGAACCATAAATAGAACAACAAATTTGTCAAGGCTGTATATTGTCACCCTTATTATTTAACTTATATGCACCATGTGAAATCCAGGTTTGATGAAGCTCAAGCTGTAATCAAGATTGCCTGGATAAATATCAACAACTTCTGGTATGCAGATGACAAAACTCTTATGGCATAAAGTGAAGGGGAACTAAAGAGCCTCTTGATAAAGGTGAAAGAAGAGAGTGAAAAGGCTGGCTTAAAACTCAACATTCAAAAAACAAAGATCATGGCCTCCAGTCCTATCACATCATTGCAAATACATGGGAAACAATGGAAATGGTGACAGACTTCATTTTTCTTGGCTCCAATATCACTGGGGATGGTAACTTCAGCCATGAAATTAAAAGACACTTACTCCTTGGAGGAAAAGCTATGACAAGCCTATACAGCATATTAAAGAGCAGAGCTATCACTTTTCTGACAACGTTCCCTATAATCAAAGCTATGGTTTTGTCAGTAGTCTTGTATGGATGTGAGAGTTGGACCATAAAGAAGGCTGAGTGCCCAAGAATTGATGCTTTTGAACTGTGATGTTGGAGAGGACTCTTGATGTCCTCTCTTTGTTTGGCAAGGATATCAAACTATTCCATCCTAAAGAAATCAGTCCTGAATATCCATTGGAAGAGCTGATGCTGAAGCTGAAGCTCCAATATTTTGACCTCCTGATGTGAACAGCCCACTCTTTGGGAAAGGCCCTGATACTGGGAGAGTTTGAGGGCAGGAGTAGGAGGCAGCAGAGGATGAGATGATTGGATGGCATCACCGACTCAAGTCACAAGTTTGAGCAAACTCTGGGAGATAGCAAAGGACAGTGAAGCCCGTCATGCTGCAATCCATGGGCCTCAAAGAGTTAAATACTACTGAGCAACTAAACAGTAACAATATCACAGTTATATAAAAACATAAAAAAAATACTCTGCACAGATCAAACTATGTCTAGAAATGCAGCACAAGTGCATACTGGGGTTATTCTCAAATACTGGGGGTTTTCTCTTTCATTATTAAATTAAATGTCATATATAATAGGAATAACAAACTTTATCAATTTTAAGTATTTTAATGCAAGAACTAGCATTGGAAAGTCTGAAGACACTTTTTTCTAGAACACAGGTGAGATAAAGTAAATAAATATCAAAATTGTAAGGAAGATGTTGGTAGAGATGTGCTTTGAGGTCGGTGAGAGACTTGGAACTGAGGGAAGATTTACAAAGGGGAGAGAAAGCTTATTTCTCCAATAGGAGGTCATTCTTAATATTTCAGATCTCGCATAAAGTTGATGGCAGTAATAGAAAAGATATAAAGCAATCCTGGGCTGATACTGCTAACCAATTGCAGAAGTACGAAGAAAAGTTTTAACACTCTGGGGATATAATGAAAATCAACAAAATTGGTTTAATGAATTCCACATGGGAAAACAGAATGAACTGGCTATGAAAAAAATAAAAAATCTCCCTTTGAAATGATGGCTACAGTATCACTTTCCATTATAAATGAGGAATATAAACACATTGTCAAAAATACACATTTAAAAATGAATTTGAACAAAAATATTTTAGCTTTCTGTCAGCTGACTAGAATAAGTTTAGATTTTAATTTGAGCATCAAGAGAAATGATCTAATGGTTTACGAGCAACTTTGCAGAGACTAAAAGTGATAAAAATTGCAAACAGATGACATGTAAATAAATATTTGCATCAACTGGTATAAATATTTAGAAGTGCTGACAACTTCCAATTATCTTGTTTTAATTGGTTCATATAGAAACTAATTTTTGACAATCACCCTTGGTCAATTAACACTTTAGTAACTCAGCTAAGGTCTTTGATCTTAAGAGTGCTTTTGGGGACAAGTCTCCCTTTGTATGTTGGAGAAATAAACTCTTCATTCAGTCATGAAAATGCAGTGGTTTGTAAGCCACCTTCTATAGCCAAGGAAGTCTTAGTCAAAGAGAGTGGAGCCAGAAAGACTAATATTAAATTGTCAAAACCAGTGATGCTGGGATTGTGGGTAGGGAGGAGAGAAAGGGACAAAACTCATGGGAAGTGTTGGACATTGGCTTTTAAATGTCTATGTCATAACAGCTGTTGCCAATAAGTTCTATGTAATCACAAACTGTGTCCAACTTTCTGAAGAGACACGATTTAGGTATCATTTCAGAGAAAAATCAGGCATTAGTCTGAAAATTCACCCATTCCCCCACTGCTTTTCTCTCTCAATTTATATCTCACTACCAAATTTCTTGGCTAGCTACACACATTTGTTTAAAAAAATAAAAAAAGATATCCTGAGGGAGAGGGTTTAAGATAGAAGCATAAGATCCTGAACTCACCATCTCCCAGAGACACAACATATCTACAACTACACCTGGAATAATTCCCTTAGAAATGAACCTTAAAACTGGATGCACAAAGTTTCCACAACAGAAAGAAAAAAGACAGCAAGCAGGGTAGAAGAGGTAGAGATATAGTCTCATCAACAAACACAGCCATGGTGATCTCTAGTGGGGAGGGTCACAGAGGGATCTTTTTTCCTGAGGAGCAAGAGATTCAAGCTTCACTAATACCACCTATACAGGAGACACAAGCTCCCTAAAAGCATTTGAAAAGAAAAGTAATGAGGAATATGCCTAGGAACTGTAGAACTTGAGGAAGGAAAACCTTCTCTGAAAGAGTTCACACATATACTGACTTGACCAGAAAACCAGCACAAAAAAAATTATAATAGAAAGCCTATGGACCGTAGAGGAAGGGGACCCACTTACTAACCTGAAAGTATCTGTTATCAAGGAAGTAGCCAACCAGTACTTCCCCTGGGTACTGAGACAATGGTAGTTACCATTGTTTGCAATCTGAGACCTCATTGCTAATATTAGTGCTGACAGATGCCATTCTAAAACTCACTCTCTAGCCTATTAGTTCAGAGAAGGCAATGGCACCCCACTCCAGTACTCTTGCCTGGAAAATCTCATGGACGGAGGAGCCTGGTAGGCTGCAGTCCATGGGGTCGCTAAGAGTCGGACACGACTGAGTTACTTCACTTTCACTTTTCACTTTCATTCACTGGAGAAGGAAATGGCAACCCACTCCAGTGTTCTTGCCTGGAGAATCCCAGGGACAGGGGAGCCTGGTGGGCTGCTGTCTATGGGATTGCACAGGGTTGGACACAGCTGAAGTGACTTAGCAGTAGCAGCAGCAGCAGCAGCAGCAGCAGCCTATTAGTTACAGTGGGCACACCTAAGGGGGATGAGTGGGCATCCCTGCACCTTAGCTGGGTTGCACAGTCAGCTGAGTGATAGCATCATACACCTGAGTGCACAGCAATTGCCGGCAGGCCTCAAAGCTGGGCTGGGGGTTTGTCCTGCTTGCAAGCATCCCGTGGCAGCTATGCCAGGCTCTGTAGCCAGTCCTTCTACACTGAAGATGCAACTACAGCCCTACCACAACAGGAAGGTGCATCCAGCCCAGAGAGGGGTCACATGGCTTTGACAGCTAGGTCAGTTTCACCCCTGAGCCCATAAGACATCTCCTAAATAAGTCTACTCCTTGAAAGCTGAGAAGATAGCTGATTTACCTAATAAACTGAAACAAATGCAGAGAAATAGGCCAAATGAGGAGACAAGGGAATATAAACCAATTGAAAGAATAAGACAAAAACCTCAGAAAAATAAGCAAGTGAAACAGAAATAAGCAATCTATTTAACAAAGAATTCAAAGCAATGGTCATAAAGGCACTCACTAAGCATGGGAGAAGAATGGATGGACACAGCAAGAACTTTGACAAAGTGATAGAAAATAAAAGAAAGTACCAAACAAAAGTTAAAACTGAACTGATAAATATACTAGAGGGGTTCAACAGTAGACTGGATGAGGTAGAAGAATGAATTTGTGAACTAGAGAACAGAACAGCACAACGAAGCTAGAATTTTCAAAAGTAAAGATACCATAAGGGATCTCTCGGACAATATCAAACAGAGTAACGTTTACATTAAAGGGGGTCCCAGAAAGAAAAAAGGTCAGAAAAATTATTTGAAGAAATAGTGATTGAAAAAGATTTCAATTTGGAGGCGGGGTAACAGAGATCCTAAAGGAGACCAGTCCTGGATGTTCATTGGAAGGACTGATGCTGAGGCTGAAACTCCAATATTTTGGCCACCTCATGTGAAGAGTTGACTCATTGGAAAAGACCCTGCTGCTAGGAGGGACTGGAAGCAGGAGGAGAAGGGGACGACAGAGGATGAGATGGCTGGATGGCATCACTGACTCAATGGACATGAGTTTGGGTGAACTCCAGGAGTTGGTGAGGGACAGGGAGGCCTGGTGTGCTGCAGTTCATGGGGTCACAAAGAGTCAGACATGACTGAGCGACTGAACTGAACTGAACAGAGATCCAAGTCTGGGAAGCTTGGAGAGTTTCAAATAATACAAACCGAACTAGACATACTCAAAGACATTATAATTAAAATGTTGAACATTAAGGAAGAAGAGAGAATTCTGAAAGTATCAAGAGAAAAACAGCTTCTCATAAGACTATTGGCACATTTTGCAGCAGAAATTTACAGGCAAGAGGGATTGGCATGGCATATTCGAAGTGCTGAAAGGAAAATACTTACAAGAATACTCTGGCCAGTTGGGTTATCACTCAGAATTAAAGGAAGGATCAAGAATTTTCCAGACTAGCAAAGGCTGAAAAAGTTCATCACTCACTAAACTGACTCTATAAGAAATGTGAAAGGACCTTTTTAGAGCTAAACAGAAATGGAAGTAAATAATAAGAAAACATATGGGCATCCCAGGTGGTGCTAGTGGTAAAGAACTTACCTGCCAGTGCAGAAGACTTAAGAGACAATGATTTGACCACTGGGTCAGGAGGATCCCCTGGAGAAGGGAATGGCAGCCCACTCCAGCACTCTTGCCTGGAAAATCCCATGGACAGAGGAGCCTGGCAAGCTACAGTCCATGAGGTCACAAAGAGTTGGACATGACTGAAGAGACTCAGCATGCAGTAAGAAAACATATGGGCTTCCCTGGCAGCTCAGATGGTAAAGAATCTGCCTGCAAGGCAGGATACCTGGGTTTGATCCCTGGGTGGGGAAGATCCCAGGAGAAGGGAATGGATAACCCACTCCAGTATTCTTGCCTGGAAAATTCCATGGACAGAGGAGCCTGACAAGCTACCATCCATGGGACTGCAAAGAGTCAGACATGTCTGAATGAGTAATAGTTTAAAAAAAATCATAGAAAATTAAAAATTTCACTGGGGAAAGTAAACATATAATAAAGGGAGTGGATCAATCATTTATAAAGCAAGCATAAATGTAAAAGACAAAGGCAGTGAAATTAACTAAAATTAAAATACTAGTTAAGGGATGCATAAAATAAAAAGATAAAAAATGTGTCATTGAAAAGGTGGGGAGTAGTTAAAAGATAAATCTTTTAATCTTTTTCTTTTCAAATGCCCATGAAACATTCCCCCAGATAGATCACATGTTAGGTCACAAAACAAGTTTCAAAAAATCTAGGATTTAAATCATATCAAGCATCTTTTTTCAACCCCAGAAGTATAAAACTAGAAATCAATCTCACACACATGTGCGTGTGCACACACACACATATGAATGGGGAAAAAAAATCACAAAAAATCAGGGAGATTAAATGACATGCTACTGAACAACAAAATAGTCATTGAAAAATCAAAGGAGAAATAAAAAACACCAAGAAACAAATGAAAACAGAAATACAAGATACCAAAATCTATGGGATGCAGGAAAAGTAGTTCTAAGAAAGAAAGTTTCATAGCAACTCAGGCCTGCCTCAAGATATATAAAGCTTTTCAATAAAGAACGTAAATTTATACCTAAAAGTACTAGAAAAAGAAGCACAGAGCCTAATATTAGTAGAAAGAGAGAAACAACAAAGAGTAGAGCAGAAATGAATGAAATAGAGACTAAAAAAAAACCCACCAGAAAAGGTCTTAACATTAAGATCTAGTCCTTAAAGTTAACCCAGATTGACAAACCTTTAGCTAAAGTAACCAAGAAGAAAAAGAGGGAGCTCAAATAAATAAAATCAGAAATGAAAGATGAGAGCTTACAACAAAGGATCGAATGAGACTTCTATAAACTATTATAAGTTACACAACCTAAAAGCAAAGGATGCATTTCTACAGCATACAATTTTCCAAGGCTGAATCAAGAAGAAATAGAAAATCTAGATAGACTGATTAATGGTGAGAAGAGTGAAACAGTAATCAAAAATCTTCCAGCAAACAAAAACTCCAGACCAGATGCCTTCACTGATGAATTCTACAAAACATTCAAAGAAGATATAATACCTATTCTTCTGAATGCTTCCAAAAAACTGAAGAAGAGGAAGACCCCCAAACACATTTTATGAAGCCAGCATGACCTTAATACCCAAACCAGACAAGGATACACACACACACAAATTATAGATATGTCCTTGATGAACATAGATGCAAAAATCCTCAACAAAATATTAACAAACCAAATCCAACAATACCCTTAAAGCATCATACAACATGCTCAACTGGGATTTATCCCAGGGATGCAAGGATAGCTCAACATGAAACATCTCACTAAGAAAATGGGCTTTCCGCCACTGCCCCAGAGCCGTGCTGGTTAAGCAACTCTGTGGCAAGCCGTGGAGCCGGGGTTCTGTTCTGCAGGATGAGGTTTGTTACTGTTGTCAAGAACAAGGCCTACTTCAAGAGATACCAAGTGAAATTCAGAAGAAGGCGAGAGGGCAAAACTGACTACTATGCTTGGAAACAACTGGTAATCCAAGATAAAAATAAGTACAACACACCTAAATACAGAATGATTGTTCGTGTAACAAACAGAGATATCATTTGTCATACTGCTTATGCCTGTATAGAAGGAGATATGATAGTTTATGCGGCTTATGCTCATGAGCTCCCAATATATGGTGCGAAGGTTGGCCTGACCAATTATGCCGCAGCATACTGTTCTGGCCTGCAGGCTTCTTAATAGGTTTGGTATGGACAAAATTTATGAAGGCCAGGTCAAGGTGACTGGCGATGAATACAATGTGGAAAGCATTGATGGTCAGCCTGGTGCCTTCACCTGTTACTTGGATGCAGGGCTTGCCAGAACTACTACTGGGAATAAAGTTTTTGGGGCCCTAAAGGGAGCTGTCGATGGAGGCCTTTCTATCCCTCACAGTACCAAACAGTTCCCCGGTTATGATTCAGAAAGCAAAGAGTTCAGTGCTGAGGCACACTGAAAGCACACCATGGGGCAAAACGTTGCAGATTACATGCGTTACCTGATTGAAGATGAAGATGCTTACAAGAAACAATTCTCTCAGTACATGAAGGACAACGCAACTGCAGACACGATGGAGGAGATGCATAAGAAAGCTCAGGCTGCAATACGAGAGAATCCAGTGTATGAGAAGAAGCCTAAGAAAGAAGTTAAAAAGAAGACATAGAACCATCCCAAAATGTCACTTGCCCAGAAGAAAGATCGGGTTGCTCAGAAGGCAAGTTTCCTTAGAGCTCAGGAACGAGCTGCTGAGAGTTAAACCAAACCACAATTTTCTATCAAGATTTTTCAAATAAGACAATAATAAACTTATTGAACAAGCAAAAAAAAAAAAGAAAGAAAATGGATGCAGAGAAAGCATTTGGCAAAAGTCAATATCCATTTATGATAAAAAAACTCTCAACAAAGTTGGCACAGAAGGAACATACCTAAATCCATATATGAAAAACCCATAACTAACATCATACTCAATGGGGAAGAGCTGAAAGCTTTTCCTCTAAGAGTAGGAAAAGAAAAAGGATGTACACTCTCACAGCTTTTGTTCAACATAGTTTTGAAAGACCCAAACAGAGCAATTAAGAAAGAAAAAAATAATATATATCCAAATACTGTGTGGATCACAATAAATTGTGGGGAACTCTGAAAGAGATGAGAATACCAGACCACTTGACTTGCCTCTTGAGAAACCTGTATGCAGGTCAGGAAGCAACAGTTAGAACTGGACATGGAACAACAGACTGGTTTCAAATAGGAAAAGGAGTACTTCAAGGCTGTATATTGTCACCCTGCTTATTTAACTTCTATGCAGAGTACATCATGAGAAATGCTGGGCTGGATGAAGCACAAGCTGGAGTCAAGATTGCTGGGAGAAATATCAATAACCTCAGATATGCAGATGACACCACCCTTATGGCAGAAAGTGAAGGGGAACTAAAGAGCTTCTTGATGAAAGTAAAAGAGGAGAGGGAAAGTGTTGGCTTCAAGCTCAACATTCAGAAAACGAAGATCATGGTATCTGGTCCCATCACTTCATGGGAAATTGACGGGAAAACAATGGAAATAGTGACAGACTTTTATTTTCTTGGGCTCTAAAATCACTACAGATGGTGACTGCAGCCATGAAATTAAAAGATGCTTGCTCCTTGGAAGAAAAGTTATAACCAACCTAGACAGCATATTCAAAAGCAGAGATATTACCTTGCCAGCAAAGTTCCATCTAGTCAAAGTTATGATTTTTCCTGTAGTCATGTATTGATATAAGAGTTGGACCATAAAGAAAGCTGAACACAGAAAAATTGATGCTTTGAACTGTGTTGCTGGAGAAGACTTTTGAGAGTCCCCTGGACCGCAAGGAGACCAAACCTGTCAGTCTTAACGGAAACTAGTCCTTAATAGTCATTGGAAGGACTGATACTTTTGAAGCTCCAATACTTTGGCCACATGATGTGAAGAACTGATTCACTGGAAAAGACCCTGATGCTGGGGAAGGTTGAAGGCAGGAGGAAAAGGGGAGGACAGAGGATGTGATGATTGGATGAAATTATCGACTCAATGGACATGAATTTGAGCAAGTTCCAGGAGTGGGTGATGGACAGGGAAGCTTGGTGTGTTGCAGTCCATGGGGTTGCAGGGTCAGACATGACAGAGTGACTGAACTGCACTGAAAGACGCAACAACAACAAAAAACTGTTAGAGCTAATATCAATTCAATAAATTCACAGGATTAAAAAAGGCAATATGTAGAAATTTGTGGAATTTTTATACATTAATAATGAAAGAGAAATTAAGAAAATAACCCATGTACAACTGCATCATGAAGAGCAGAATATCTAGGAATAAATTTAACCAAGGAAGTGAAAGACCTGTACACTGAAAACTAAGATACAAGTGAAAGAAAATAAATAAGATACAAATATATGGACAGATATTCTGTGTTCATGAATTGGGGAAGTCAGTATTGCTAAAATGCCCACATTGCCCAAAGCAATCTAGAGATTGAATGCAATCTGTACAAAATTTCCAATGGCATATTTCACAGAATGATGATAGAGATATCATATTCCTTGGTTTTAAACTATACTACACACTATAGCAATGAAAGCTGTATGGTACCAGGACATAAAGAAGCACATAGGCCAGTGGAACAGAACTGACAGCCCAGAAATAAGCCCACACATATATAGAAAATTAATTTAAGACAAAGGAGCAAAGAGCATACAATGGAGAGAGTCTCCTCAGTAAATGGTGCCAGGAGAATCAGGCAGCCACATGCAAGAGAGTGAAATTAGACTGCTGTCTTATACCACACATAGAATTAACTCAAAATAGATTGAAGATTTGAAACCATAAAAATCTAGAAGAACATGGAGGTGTTAATCTCACTGATCAGCATTTGTGTGTGTGTATGTGTGGATCTGACTCCAAAGGCAATGGAAAGAAAATAAAAAAAGAAACAGATGAGACTGCATCAAACTAAAAATCTTCTGCATAGCCAAGGAAACCATCATCAAAGTGAAAAGGCAGCCTCCTGAATGGAAAAAGATATTTGCAAATCGTATATCTGATAAGGTGCTAGTATCCAAAATACAGAAAGTACTCAAATAACCAACAATAAAAAAAGAAACAGCCTGATTAAAAAAATTGGCAGAGAATCTGAAGAGACATTTTTCCAAAGAAGACATGCATGTCGCTAACAAACACATGAAAAGATATTCAATATCACTGATTATTAAAGAAATGTAAATCAAAACTACAATGAGATATCACCTCACATCTGTTAGAATGGCTATTAAGGAAAAGACAAGGAACAACAAATGCTGGAGAGGATACAGAGGGAAGGGAACCCTCATACACTGTTAATGAGTCTGCATTTTGGTGCAGCCACTATGGGAAACAATATGGAGATTCCTCAAAAAATTAAGAATAGAGCTACCATATGACCTAGCTGTTCCCCTTCTGGGTATCCTGTGCCGTCCCACCTGCCTGCACTGCCCACCCCACAGCAGCACCATCAAAGGCTACAGAGGCACATCCTGAGGCACAGCACCCACCTGCACCCGTGGTACGGCCAGCACGCTGAGGGCTGAGCTCCAAGGGCACTAAAGGCCCTGGAGTCTTGGAGAGAGGGAGGCCAGGAAGGGTTCCAAGGCCTGGGCCCAACCTGGAAAGGGACTCTTGAGAGGCAAAACTATGGCAGGGAGCACCGTGTGTTTTATGTAATCGTTGACGCATAGCACCATCGGGAAGACAAAGAAGATCAAGACCCCTGCCTCCCCGCAGCTTACACCTAAGCGGGTGGTGCAGCAGCGAAGAATCCGCCTGCCAGCGCAGTAGATGTTAAGAGATGTGGTTTCGATCCCTGGGTTGGGAAGATCCCCCACAGGAAGGCAAGGCAACCCACTCCAGTATTCTTGCCTGAAAAGTTCCATGAACAGAGAAGCCTGGCGGGCTATGGTCCATGGGATCTGAGTCGGATGCTACTGAGCACACATCTAAAGAATACAGGAACACATTCCAAAAAGATACATGTGCCCCTATATTCATTGCAGCATTAATTACAATAGTCAAGATATGGAAACAACCTCAGTTCAGTTCAGTCACTCAGTTGTGTCCGACTCTTTGTGACCCCAAGGTGAAGGGTCCACCTCCACACTTGACTTGTGGTGGTGATCATTTTGTAGTGTATACAGATGTCAGATTAAATTGTTACATACTTGAAACTTACATAATTAAAAATGATATCACTGGCTAGCTGTGCCTGTTTTGTACTCTAAACCAATATCTAACTTTTATTGTGCCCCATAGTACTCATTCATGCTCTTTGCCAAAACAATTTTGGGTCTTACACCTTCTTGGCATGTAGAGAATTGCTTTCTTAGTTCCTTTGTGGGTGAATGAGATCATATGGATAGCTTTAGTGGGAACAAATGTAAAGAGCAGAATGTCACATCCTTGGCAGGTCATTTAATTTCCCAGACAAGTGCCCCAAGGACTTTCTTTGCCTTCTGACAGGGCAACCAGAAGTTTCAAGAAGATGGTCATTCCATCAGCCTGGGATCCTAAGTGACTGATGAACAGAGCCCCCAAAGACTGTGGTATTCATGTAGGGTGACAAAGCCCCTTTGAGCCAAGCCCTGTGTCAGCTGCTGAGGTAGATAAAAGTTCATATATGTATATCTATCTATCTATCTATCTATATACACATACATACATACAATATATACATACAATGTATTATATATTATTATAATTGTTAATTAATATATATAGCATAGATACAATTATATTGTCTTTGTCCTCAAGGGGTGTTCAAATTAGTTGCAATGGTAAGATATAAAAATTCAGAAGGTACATAACAGGATTTATTTTTAGGTGGAAAATAGTTCTGGCCAACAGTAGGAGAGATCGCACAAGGTTATGGGTCATAAGAAGGAAAAGGAGAAGAAGAAAGCGAAGATTATCTGAGCAGAAATCTGCACTAGGTGGAATTTAAACTTCTTAAGGCTGAAGAATTTATATAATTAAAAAAGAGGGAAATAGCCCTTCAGGTAAGAAAAAGCAGATAAGCAACAGTAAATCAAAGGGAAATTAGGAGGTATTAAATAAACCAGTTTCACCAATACCCGCTTTTAAGAAGTAGTAAGCTGGCTTGCAAAAGTCAAGCATCATCAGCTCAACAGTTCATTAATTAATTCACAAATATTTACTGGATACCTCTATGAGGTCATCACACAAAACTGACAAGAAAATCCCTGTCCATATGGCAAGTGCATTCTAGTGGAATTGAGTACTGGTACAGTCAGAATTAAATCCAGAGTCTCCTGACGATTCCAGTACTTGTGGCTTTTTCCAGTGATGAAATAAAATGATATATTCAGTTATTTTCAGGATTAAAAAAGTTCCCGTTCTGAAAATTTGGAAAAGTGGCTGTCCTTTTCTCTTTTCCCTGGATGGTTTGGCCCTGAGTACAACTACGCACCTGTTTGTTCTTCTATTTAAAATTCAAAGTTTTTACAGCCCATGTGTTCCAGTGATGCTCAATGAATATTTGATGATCCGCTTGCTATCTTTCATGCATTCAAAAAATTCACTTAACAAACACACATTGAATGCCTAAGATATTCCAGCCACTACTAGGTTCTGGGGATATTAAATATATGTGAACAGATGATTTTAGTAAAATATTAAAGACATGGTAATAGATATATGTACATATATGTGTAGAACTTTGGGATCACAGAGGTGAACTTGGCTTAGTGGACTTAGCAATTAGTAATGGCACTGTGCTTGCCAGATTTACCGAGTAAAAACAGAGGTGACCAGTTAAATCATAAGTGTGTCCCAAATATTACATTGGACGTGCTTATACCAAAACATATTTTTTGTGTATTTGAAATTCAAATTTAAGTGGGAGTCCTGTGTTTTATTTGGCCACCTTAGCTGGCATAATTGGACGGAGTAGTAGATGAAGTTCCAGGGGTCAGTGTGGGAGAGCTACCGGGACACCAAGAGATGTTGGAACTCATTAAGGAGAGCCTAGCAGAAATGACAGGAAGAGTGAGGATGTTCAGCATTGGGGGTGGGGAGAGAGGTGCTTTGAAGTTGGGGGATCAAAATTGTGTTTGTGATTTCACATTGTTCTGGAAGTTGAAGCCAATATAATGAGAACCAGAACAGAAATGAGGAGTATGACCTTTGCCTATTGGAAAAGGGAGAAAAAAAAAAGTCACTATTTTTGGAAAATATCTTCTTTAAAAACCTGTGAGAATCAGCTGAAAAAAATATTGGAATAGATGAGAGTTCAGTAAGGTCATTACATAGAAGTAAGTATTAAAAAATCAGTAGCTTTCTTTTGTAGAAGCAATAGCCAGCTAGAAAATATAATGAAAAAAAGATCGCATTTGGTATACCTTCAAAAACATAAAGCAACTAAAAATAAACCACAAAACCATGAAATGTGCTGAACTTACATAAAAAAATAAGTTTAACACCTTCAGAGATGTGAAAGGAGATGACAAGATGGAGAATCATGCCATCTTTCTAGTCAAGAAGACTGAAGACTGTAAAGGTGTCAATTGTCATAGTTTATTTTTCGGACTAATGAAATTGTAACCAAGATGTTTGTAGGAAGCACGAGGAGCATCAACAGCCGGGGGAGTTTGATGTGTGACACAGGGCCCCCAAACAACTAGTGCTCTGTGTGACAACCTGGAGCGGTGGGGTGGGGAGGCAAGAGGGAGGGGGCTCAGGAGGGAGGGGACACAGGCATGTCTACGGCTGCTTCATGCTGCTGTGTGTGGCAGAAACCATCACACTATTGGAAAGTAATCATTCTCCAATTAAAATGAAAAAAAAAAAAGATTCCAACAGTTACATGTAAGAACAAAGTCATAAAAACAGCTAGAGAAATTTCAGAGAAAGGACTAGTGAAGGGGTAATTAAACCGAAAACATTCCAAGAGCTCCATTCCTTCCATCACAGTTGCATGCGGGAATGAGTGAACAGAGAAGGCAACAGGATGGAGCTGAGAACCCAGGAACCCCCGGGGGTCTGGAACACCAACTTACAAAACAGCAGGGAAAATAGATCAGAGGGCAAGAGCAGGACAGTTCAAGAAAAGTGCCCAGACAGTTGTGCTGTTGTGAAGTTGCTAAGTCATGTCTGACTCTTTTGCAACCCTGTGGATTGTAGTCTGCCAGGCTCCTCTGTCCAGGGGATATCCCAGGCAAGGATACAGGAGTGGGTGGTCATTTCCTTCCCCCAGGGATCTTCCTGGCTCAGGGATCAAACCTGCGTCTGCTGCATTACTGCTGAGTCACCAGGGAAGCCCAGAGTTGTGTATCTATCTGGAAAAAAATTTTTGTTTTTCATCTCATAGGAAACACTCCAGATGCATTCAAGTTTTAAATGTGAAAAGTAAACCAAACAAAAGAACAACAGAGCAAATATATATCTGATCTTTGGACTTATTTTTCTGGATGGCTTAAGAGGCTTTGAGTAACGTAACTCCAGCCAATCAGAAGACTCCAAGGGTTTTTGGTAGATTTATTCTTTGCAGAGAGTTTGCTGACTTGTAGCGGAAGGCTTGCCTGAAGACTAGTCAGAAGACCATTGGGGTGATCCCAGCCAGAGACGTCAGGAGTCTAGCTAAAGCCTGCCAGTAGGGAGAGAGCTGAAGGCGGCACGGAAATGCACAGCAGCCTCCCTAGGAATTTGCCGTAAGCACCGTGTGTCTAGATGCAAAGGAATATGCTCGGGATCTCTCTGTCGGATGGTTTGTAAAGGGTAGTTTCTAAAGTATAAAATCTATTTTTATTATTCCCATATATAAGACCTCCCCACAATTCAGGTCTTTTAAACTCCATGCCTGGCATAATCAAATTCAGTGTTTCCCACTTTCTATGTTTTCTTTTCTCAGTCTCTGGAAACACGATCTAACTAAGTTTCAGTGTAATCGATAAAATATTGTACAGTATGTGTGGAAACAGATATGACTGTGTTTTTATAAATGTACATGAGAGGGGGACAGGAGAGGTGCAGAAAAAGGTGGCTTGTTCATGCTTTTTAACATCGACAGACTGGATGAAGCAGCATGATCTGGCATAAAACGAAACCTAATATTCAAAACTGAGATCGCCATCTCTACGTGTCTACATCGTTTTCCCGGGAGACAAATCTTCATTCGTTTGAACAAACACATGCAAGTGTATTTTGTGGACTCCTGGGAAATACTCAGCAGTCGGTTTGTGCCAGTGAGGTAAGAGCGGCTGGCCAGTGGTTTGAGTGTCTTCTCACCAACACAGTTTCAATCAAGCTACCCTCTGACTCACTTGCAGTATCTTTCTGAGGGGTTAGGTTAGAAAGCAGAATTTGTGTGATACAACGCACATGGCCATGCTTGTTGGCCACAACTTCTTCCCAAAGTATTTCCTATCCAGTTAGCCACCAGAGCAGCCTTGGAGGCTTAACGTGAAAATGGGCGCCGGGGGCGTACATCTCAGCTCTGAAAGGCACTGGATCCAGTCCGACTGGATCTGGCTTTGGTTCAGTTTTGACGGCCCGTTCTTTGTTCCTTGACTGAGCACGTGGAGGAAATAATCTTTCCACTGACAGCTTCCCTAAATGGAGTCATGATCACAAATTTTGGATGTCCTATTCACTACCATCTTTTAAATTAAGGATCTGCTTCTATTTGAATAAAAGGCATTGTAAAGTATCGAGGGGAGAACTAATTAAAATCTAGTGTGATGTATCACAAAGTATTTGTAGGCAGTGCCCAGGCATTTTTGTTTCTTCCGCTTTATTTAGATATGCCTGAGAACATCCGTCATGAGAGATGGACTGTTATTGAATGGAAGCGGTAAGGCAGTAGGCACTCAAGCAGCAAAGAGAATGATGTGCTGAGTGAGTCTTTCTCTCTGACTCCAGCTGCTGTATCAAACCCTATCTTCTACTGATGGGAAGAAGGAAATGGGATTTTTTTCTTTTTTTGGTTTGAATGTAGAAGCATCTGCTTTCTTCTGGGTCTTCATAGAGAACCAGTTGTTTCAGTAAAGATTAGGTATTTGACAGGTGGCAAAATGTTGTTGATAATGACACAACAGAATGAGGAAACTAGAGATAGAGGCTCAGAAAGAGGAGGCAGGAGGCACTGAGTTTTCTCTGGCACCGTGAAGATATAAATTAAATCCTCTAAAATACACTCACCCCACAAACATTTATCAAGGGCTTATCTGCCAGAACTGGGTAAATCCTTGAATATACAGAGATGAACTAGACATAGTGTTCAAGAGTACAGAAGGAGAAAAACATGATTTCTGGATTACAAGCCAGTTTCTAACATTCAAAGTGTTAGGTGCTGTACTTGTGTTGTGTACAAAGTGCGGGGTGTGTGGGGGGGGCGTGCAAAAAGAAGGCCCCCGGAAGATGCTAATCTAGATGGGAGACTTTGAAGGCCAAAGGAACACTGACACCTTCAGGGTAAGCTGTCGAAATATGCTTTTAAATGTTTTCCTTATTCAAAAAGAAAGGCTAAGAGATGCAACTCACATGCCTGCTTCTAAGTGTATAAACTGACTTCTGTCTGCCTCTTCTCTCATTATGAAATCCCTTTAGCTGTTTGCATAACAGACAACAGAGATGGATGGTGGGAAAGAGGGAAAGGAGGGCGGGTTTATACTGTTGAGCCTTGTCATTCTGTTTATGAATAGAGAGCAGAAATGACAAATTCAGTCCTGACTTTTGTTAATCCCAGCTGCGGTTGACTCAATAATGACTCCCCAAAGATGTCTAGGAGCTGACCCTGGAACATATATGACTATACTACCGTACACGGGAAAAGGGGCTTTGTAGATGTGATTAAATACCTTAAATGGCAAGATTGTGGTGGATGTGCAGGTGGACTGAACGTAATCACCACAGTCCTTATGGGAAGGAGGCAGGAGAATATAGTAGGAGTTGTGATAAAAGAAGCAAGAGGTTGGAGTGATGTAAGGAAGGGGCCACAAGCCAAAGAGTGCAGGTGCCTTTAGGGGCTGAAATGCAGTCCTGCTGAGACTTTGATGTCAGACCTCTAACCTCCAGAATGATGAGAGAAGAGCGTTGGGATGATTTGTGCCAGCTGCAATAGGAAACTAATCCACCAGGCTCCTCATTAATATGGGCAGGGAAAGTGGTCTGCAGGACATTGAGCTTCAGAAGGCACCAGAACCTACATTAGCTTTCGTGTGGTTTTCAATGACACCGTTAGGAAGTGGAACGCCATATATTAGTTCTTCATTTTGTACGTGCGTCTTAACGGGACACATACCTAGTTTGATCAGAACTGGACTGCCTGAGACCTTGGGCCTGAGCTTTCCCCCATTTCTCTGATATCTGGGAAACCAGGTGATAAGTATTTCCCATGTCAAAGATTTTCTTCTACTTAGAATGGCCTTAAGATTTTTGCTCAAATTTATGCCTCTGCTCCCGTGGATCACAGCAGATACAGTGGCTGCTCAGAAGACTATGGGAGGCATGATTTGGTCCAACCCCTTAACTTCATTTGAACTGTAAAATGGGATAATAACACATCATGCTTGACTCACCAGGTTGTTGAGGATCAAACATGATAACATATGTGAAAGGGCTTTATAAATTCTATAATGCTATTCAGATGTGAAGAATTATTTTTATATGCTCTGGAGGGCTGGCACAGCCCCTCTCCCAGGTGACTAAAAAGCACGTGAGATTTTATTTGCTCCAATAATTTTATTCTTATTAGTACTTCTTCAGTATACTACATGGGTCCTCACAATGCACAAAGCATTTATTCTTCTTCTGGCTAAGGTAACTACACCCCTCTCCCTCCAAACTTACCCTTGTAAAAACAAATACGACTCATTAAAAAAAAAAGGCAAAAAGGGGGGATGGCTGGTGGCATCATTCATGAGCACCGTGTGTCATCAAAGACACTCACCCGTCACTTTGCAAACGAGCTGCTTTTGAGAGTGGACGGTTAGTTCTTTTAACCAAATAACTACCTAAACACACAATCTATTGCTTTTTCTTCTTTTTTTTTTTTTAATTTTAATTTTTAACATGATTTCCTAGCCCTCCACTTCAAGAGGTAAATACAATTCTGGCAGAGTCTTGGTCTAATTTAGTTTATTAGGGTTTTTACTACAAGTTTTTAAGCACGCGCTGATTTTCAAAAACATATTAAACTGGCCATGGCCAATCTCGTCGACTGGTACAAGTCCACATTTCCCGAACGACTTAATAGTCTGCAGCTTGTGCCAGACAGAGAATGAGCTCACCATTCTCTGTCCTACCACCTGAAGGTTGGACGTTGTTTTTTAACTCTGTGGCGGGAGGAAGCAGGTTGGTTTGCCACATTGGTCTCCTCCCTAGAACCACCTCCTGTAGGTTTTACAGGTTATACTGTCCTGGAGAGCACATCAAGTTCCAAGAGAACCTCTTTGTAGGCCATTTCTAGGGTCACCAGCCTTGCCACGGCCTGTTCTTAGAAGATGGAGCGCCTAGGAATTTTCCCCAAATCTGATCTTTTGGGCAGGGGCGTTGGAAGAGCTATGGAGAGCCTATCACGGCAAAATGACGATAATTGACACTGATGCTTCTGACTCTTGTCCCGTTTCTCTTTCTCCATATCTTTTTTGCAGTTTTTTTAAACAATATTTTTATTATTTATTTATTTTCAAGATATTTGAAACAGTTACTTTTAATTGGAGGATAACTGCTTTACAATGTTGTGTTTCTGCCATACAAAAATGAGAATTACTGCCCTCCCCCTGCCCCCACCCCCATCCTACCCCTCTAGGGCTTCACAGAGCACTAGCTAAGCTCCCTGCACTATATAGCAACTTCCTACTAGTTATCTGTTTTACGTATGATGATGTCTATGTACCAGTGCCACGCTCTCACCTTCCCCTCCCCCCACCGTGTCTCCATATCTTTCTCAATTGCCAGTGACAAATCCAGCAAACGTTTACATACAGCAAATAAATACATGGCTAAAGGTTTGAGCACTTCCGCGGCAAGGCTCCTGTGCTGGAAGCAGAGTTGAATTCACAATCTAGTAGAGGGAAATCACATCAATGTATATGTCCCTAATCCCTAGGGTGTCAACTGGATTAGTTTCGGTGCCCAGCAGACATAGTTAACGACACGGTCAGAGATGCAGGACAGCAAAGATGACCGATTGCTCGGGAGGACAGTCACTAGGAAACCCTGCTGTACAAGCACTGTGTCTGAGACTCACGGTGCAGATCTTTGGGGATGGTTATTGCTTCATTTGTACCTGTTAAGCCCCTGCTCAGCCCAGACAGCGACTGTTTACGCGCTGTCCTGAAGCAGCACAGCACTTCCGATATTCTGGAGCATCAGTGAAGGGCTGTGCGGTTCTGGTCTGAGCTCTGCTCCAAGGAGTGGACTCAGCTGGAGTCCACTTCACTGCTAAGGAGTCACTTCATTGCTAAAAGAACACAAGATCTTCCAGCCTCTCAGGGCTGATCTCAGCATCCAATGAGATCATAACTGCTCTATATGAAACTTCTAAATATGAGGACTTTTAAAATGACTCCAAAGCACAAAGGGATATTTGTGTCTATCACCTAAGGAACTATAGCTAGAAGTATAATGGAGTGGTTTCAAATACCCAAATCAAAGTGACAGTTTGTGTTCTTTTCATGTAGTATATGTGTTGGCATATAAACATATATGGTGACACGTATACATAAATACATGTGTCAGATACATACATATGTACAAGTATGTGTGACATGAAGTGAAAGTGTTAGTCGCTCAGTCGTGTCTGACCCTCTGTGGCCCCACTGTTATAGTCCACCAGGATCCTCTGTCCATGGGCTTCTCCAGGCAAGAATACTAGTGTGGTTGCCATTCCCTTTACCAGGGGATCTTCCCAACTCAGGGATCGAACCTGGGTCTCGCGCACTGCAAGCAGACTCTTCACTGTCTGAGCCATCATGTAATCCTGCATATGTGACCTGTGCATATATGCTTGTTGGTCGGTTCTGAGAAAGCAAGCCATGGGAAAGGGGCAGGCAGTGATGGTCTGAGCGCTACGGGTTGAGTTGACTAGGCTGCAGCTTTAAGCGGTGCTTACAAATTCGTTCTTGGAAGCCAGGCTGCCTGGGCTTCTCTGTATTACTGTTTCATGCTAGGCCAGTCATTTCCCTCCCTCTCCAAGCCTTCATTTCATCATCTGTGGAACTGAGATATAATAAAGGTGGCCTCATCAGTTTGTTGCAGACATGAAATACATACACGACAAATTTTAAAAAAGTGCTTTCTAAAAGGTCTAGCACCCAGTAGGGGCTCAATAACTCACATCCATTACTATTATTGTGGAAATTGCTTTCTTTTTAAACTTTGGGAAAAATCCTCCAATTTCAGAAACCAGGATGCACAAACAATACTAAATACTAAAAAGATGTAGAAATGGGTTCTAAAACGTTCCAGATAAAAAAGCATTTGTGTAAAAGGGATTAAAAACTCTTTGTTATGTTGTGCTTTAGACATGTTATCAACCTTTTACAGAATTAGCATTATTTTTATAATATTAACAGAAAGCATCACTCATTCTCTAGACTGAAATAGCCAACCAGACTTGGGTAAAGGCATATATTATGTGAGCAAATTGGAATAGCAACTCTTTTGAAAGCTGCTCTTTATTGAGGGCATTTATATATAACTTGGGCAACCTGTTTTGTAGTTAATGAACCTAGAAGCTAAAGCCAGTGGTATGGCTGAAAAGAGCAGAGCTCCTTCTTCGATGCTACAAGGTGAATTAGCATCAAGTCCTCTGTCAAGAGCCTTCCAATAAAGAACCGATTATATAAGGCATTGAGCCTTTCTCTAATTACAGCTATAAATATAGATAATCAAGTCATTTTAAGTACTAAAATCAGTCTCACTGTTTATGCTCTTGCCATACTATATATTTAGCTGCTGACTTTTAACTTGAAGACATAAGCAGCTGGTGAAAAATATCCTTAGCATACTAATTAAGTTGTCATGGGGGATACCAATAAATGTGGCCTGTGTTAATGAGGACTGAAAACAGTATAATTGTTTTACCAACTAAAACACTGTATATAAGGGGGGCCTAGGATTTCATCTCATAAATTAGATGCTAAATACTTTCCTCTGGCTATTTTCAAAAGTGTCATCTCTGTAATAAAGTTATCTTTAAGTGCTTTTGGCTTGGGCAGGCCTGGGGCTCTGAGACAGCTCTCTGGCCTGAACTCTGGGCTTTGCACAGTTGGTCACAGGAAGGGAGGTGAGTGCATGATCGTGCAGACTTGCAGCCCCTCTCCTGATCACAAATGGACCGGGCCCCAGACAGACTCACACGCCTCATCATAACAGTACCTGGATGGCTGTCCTGCTAAAGCAGGTCACTCAGAGACAGGAAGTGATCCTGCCTCTAGAAAAATGGGGTCCAGCAAACTAGCAGAGTGCCCACCCTTCCTCTCTTGGGGAAGGACAGATGACATGTAGAAAGAGTCCCAAAGCATTCCCACCAGGACTCCACTTACGAGAATAAGGCAGGCTACAAGAGTCCCTTTCATCCCTTCCTCCTAGGCGAATCTAGGGCTCTTTAAGTTGTTGTTTTAAAATGTACTCATATACAACTACTCAGTCACAACAGTTTCAGTGTTATAGTCCACCAGGATCCTCTGTCCATGGGCTTCTCCAGGCAAGAATACTAGTGTGGTTGCCATTCCCTTTACCAGGGGATCTTCCCAACTCAGGGATCGAACCTGGGTCTCGCGCACTGCAAGCAGACTCTTCACTGTCTGAGCCATCATGTAATCCTGCATATGTGACCTGCGCATATATGCTTGTTGGTCGGTTCTGAGAAAGCAAGCCATGGGAAAGGGGCAGGCAGTGATGGTCTGAGCGCTACGGGTTGAGTTGACTAGGCTGCAGCTTTAAGCGGTGCTTACAAATTCGTTCTTGGAAGCCAGGCTGCCTGGGCTTCTCTGTATTACTGTTTCATGCTAGGCCAGTCATTTCCCTCCCTCTCCAAGCCTTCATTTCATCATCTGTGGAACTGAGATATAATAAAGGTGGCCTCATCAGTTTGTTGCAGACATGAAATACATACACGACAAATTTTAAAAAAGTGCTTTCTAAAAGGTCTAGCACCCAGTAGGGGCTCAATAACTCACATCCATTACTATTATTGTGGAAATTGCTTTCTTTTTAAACTTTGGGAAAAATCCTCCAATTTCAGAAACCAGGATGCACAAACAATACTAAATACTAAAAAGATGTAGAAATGGGTTCTAAAACGTTCCAGATAAAAAAGCATTTGTGTAAAAGGGATTAAAAACTCTTTGTTATGTTGTGCTTTAGACATGTTATCAACCTTTTACAGAATTAGCATTATTTTTATAATATTAACAGAAAGCATCACTCATTCTCTAGACTGAAATAGCCAACCAGACTTGGGTAAAGGCATATATTATGTGAGCAAATTGGAATAGCAACTCTTTTGAAAGCTGCTCTTTATTGAGGGCATTTATATATAACTTAGGGCAACCTGTTTTGTAGTTAATGAACCTAGAAGCTAAAGCCAGTGGTATGGTTGAAAAGAGCAGAGCTCCTTCTTCGATGCTACAAGGTGAATTAGCATCAAGTCCTCTGTCAAGAGCCTTCCAATAAAGAACCGATTATATAAGGCATTGAGCCTTTCTCTAATTACAGCTATAAATATAGATAATCAAGTCATTTTAAGTACTAAAATCAGTCTCACTGTTTATGCTCTTGCCATACTATATATTTAGCTGCTGACTTTTAACTTGAAGACATAAGCAGCTGGTGAAAAATATCCTTAGCATACTAATTAAGTTGTCATGGGGGATACCAATAAATGTGGCCTGTGTTAATGAGGACTGAAAACAGTATAATTGTTTTACCAACTAAAACACTGTATATAAGGGGAGCCTAGGATTTCATCTCATAAATTAGATGCTAAATACTTTCCTCTGGCTATTTTCAAAAGTGTCATCTCTGTAATAAAGTTATCTTTAAGTGCTTTTGGCTTGGGCAGGCCTGGGGCTCTGAGACAGCTCTCTGGCCTCAACTCTGGGCTTTGCACAGTTGGTCACAGGAAGGGAGGTGAGTGCATGATCGTGCAGACTTGCAGCCCCTCTCCTGATCACAAATGGACCGGGCCCCAGACAGACTCACACGCCTCATCATAACAGTACCTGGATGGCTGTCCTGCTAAAGCAGGTCACTCAGAGACAGGAAGTGATCCTGCCTCTAGAAAAATGGGGTCCAGCAAACTAGCAGAGTGCCCACCCTTCCTCTCTTGGGGAAGGACAGATGACATGTAGAAAGAGTCCCAAAGCATTCCCACCAGGACTCCACTTACGAGAATAAGGCAGGCTACAAGAGTCCCTTTCATCCCTTCCTCCTAGGCGAATCTAGGGCTCTTTAAGTTGTTGTTTTAAAATGTACTCATATACAACTACTCAGTCACAACAGTTTCAGTTGAACAGCTTCTCTGGTCAGGTATTAAGCTGTGACATGCACGCAGTCACGTGATTGTCGTATGGCAGTGTTCATGAGTGTGCTTGCAGAATTGAAATCAGGCTAAAGGATGCTGCTTTCACGTCCAGATTTTGGGAGGAAGGAAGGAACATTTTATTTGGCTTCTTAAGTCTCTCCTCAGCCCGGGGTTCTGAACCTGGTATCCTAAAATTTGATTCCATTTGTTACTCAAAGAATTCCCAAGTTGATTTTACAGAAGAAGTGTCTGAGATTCAGAGTGCTTAAGTGACTCGTCCAAGGTCACAAGCTTGTGAGAAGGGCATGCATGTTAAGTTGCTTCAGGCGTGTCTGACTCTGTGCCCCATGGACTATAGGTAGTCAGCCAGGCTCGTCTGTCCATGAGACTCTCCAGGCAAGAATATTGGAATGGGTCGCCGCGTCTTCCTCCAGGGGATTTTCCAGACCCAGGGATTGAACCCATGTCTCCTGTGGCTCCTGCCTTGAAGGCAGATTCTTTATCACTGAGCCACTGGGGCAAATTAAAATCCAAATTTAGGCTGCCTTACTTCTTCACATTCAGCTCCTTCAGTTCTCTGTTCCGGGCTGGTCTAATGGCAGAAAAATCAAAGCTCATTCTACTGTTACTGCAGATAACTCTTGATCCAATAAATGTATTCTCTTTGGGTTACTGGGACCACTGGGTACAGCATTTCAAATGAGGCGGGGGACTCTTCAATCAACACCCAGGTGAGGAGAGGGGACCTAGCCAAAGTCTGGCCCACTGCGTCTAGTTAGGGAAACACAGTGAGGTTTGCTTTCTACTATCCTGAGTTAGTAGCTCAGAAAGTGTTACCAGAAGTCTTTCTATTTTGTCTTCTCATTTCCTTATCCTGGTGTTTCCTAAAGTAAGTAAGTTTCAGGGACACTCCTCTTATGATAAAGGAGCGTACATTCAAATAAGTTTGGGAAGTGCTACGTTACATCCCGGCCCCTCTACTCCATGATGATCAGATGTTCATTGGGATATAAAAGGCTCTGAGAAGATCTGCAGCAAAACCCAACGAAAACACCGTGTCTTACTGCAACCCATGCCTTTCAAGTAAAACATTATGACCCTGGAATGCTTTTCCCACCTACCCCAAGGATTACAAACCCTACAAAATTCTTTAAGGTTGAATTTTAAAAATACATAGTTTCCCAGCCTTACCCTCAAAAAATCTAATTTGGAAGAAGCCCAGGAAATGGCACACACACACACAGGCACAGGAAATGGCAACCCTCTCCAGTGTCCTTGCCTGGAAAATTCCATGGACAGAGGAGCCTGGCAGGCTACAGTCCATCGAGTTGTGAAAAGCTGGATGTGACTGAGCATGCACACACACACACACACACAAACACACACACGCATACACATACAGAATTTTAAGCACCTTCTTAGTGTATAGATTGGAAGAAACTTCTAAGTAATTCTGACAACCAGCTGTGGAATTAACAGACAGAGCCTCAAAACAGTCTAGGTTAGTGCTCTACTCAAGAATCCAGGGACCAAGATGTGTTCACATCGGCAAAACTAGATTATGCTGTCAATTATTATATTACAGTTTTATATAGCCGGTGATACAGTTTGCAGTGGGGCATGTTTAAATGGATGCCCTTCGGGTAACACTGTATTGAAAGTACTGTGGTTCTGCTCGTTTTCCAGCGCCCTCAACAACCGCATGATATCTGAAGCAGCAAAAATCTGGGAAGATTGATAGACAAGTCTGGGGCTCATCAGACTTGCTCCTGGCTCAGTTTATCCAAGTCGGCATCTTTTCCTTTGCAGATTGTAACATTTTAGGATCTTTTAACTTGGTTACAACAAAGTCCCAAGGACCTGCAGGGGAATGGTCAGTGACATCCTGCCCCCATTTCCCCCAAGAGACCAGTTACCAACCAACATCAAGGGCTCCTTACATTAACATACAGGAAAAATTTATAAGTATGAATTTCTGCAGTAGCTGTTTTGTATTTATAATCAATTCCTTTGTGACTTCCTTCCCTTAATCACAATGAAATCTCAACTACATCATGAACCTAACTGGAAAATGCTGCTTTGGGAGTAACTTAAATATTAATAACTGGAAAACAAAACAGCAGCTTATAAAAAATAAAACCAACTTGT
Source organism: Madoqua kirkii (assembly GCA_006408675.1). Classification (NCBI taxonomy): domain Eukaryota; kingdom Metazoa; phylum Chordata; class Mammalia; order Artiodactyla; family Bovidae; genus Madoqua; species Madoqua kirkii. The sequence continues at coordinate 63,214 of SJYC01017519.1, read as the reverse complement.
TCTGACAACTATGGTAAAATTAGGAGCTTAGGCAATTAAAAAGATAACATTGTAGAAAATATTTTCACATCTTTGTTGCAAACATCATGTACTATAGCTTATAAAAGGCACACATCTTCATAAATGTATGTTATGTTGGTCTTTTATCTTTGGAGGCAGTTTCTGAGTGCAGCAAATAAGTCCAGAGAAAACACTGGAGTCGCCTCCCAGAGGCTTGAGCCCCAGATGAAACAGGACAGAAAGTGTAGGCAGATTATGAGATGCACCCCTTTGCAATCTCCTTTTCCAGGGCAGATGGGCCAGGAACCTCCACTTACTTTTGACCCTTGCTTCTAAGAAGCTTCATCAAGCCCTAGGTGAGACTGTTTTCTACATTATGAAAAAATGGGCACTCATTCCCATGCTGGTAAAACAAAACCCCAGCTGCTTTGTGGGACAGCAGTCTCGGAGTACAGTGGTCCCTGGCCATGCCCACTGACGTGGGGCCAATGCTTAACAAGGTCATGGGGCTTTGTCTGTGGCTGGATGGGGACCCCCTTGGGAAGACCAATTCAGACTGTTAAGTGAGACTCATGGTGACCAGTCAGTCATCCACTTCTGCCAGTAAATCCAGAAGGATGCTGATTTTCACCAAGGACAGAGGTCAGAGAGGTCATTTTACCTGGGGCAGTGGGGAAATTGTCCAGTCAAAGAGGGCCAGGGTGGCCTGAGTTCCTGCAGAATACAATCTGGCCTTCATGGAGTTACCCAGCTTGCTGGTTTTGCTACAGGGATTGCAGGGTTGGGGTGGTATTATTTAGGGGAATATCAAGTGTTTTGACTCAGGCAAGAGGCATTGGGTCCTAAGAGAACCCATGTTTTAATTGATAGGATGAATCTTCTACTATAGATAATCACGACTGAGCCAGAAACCTTATATATATATATATATATATATATAATAGGACATGAGTTTGAGTGCATCGATTTTCCCGGGGTCTCTCTCTCCCCCATGCCTCTGTGCTTTGCAGAAGATCCCCTACTCTCTCCTCGGAGAAGCTGTTTTCCTGCATGGAAGGCAGGTGATTTAGTTTCAGGATTCGGGCACGTACAAGTCTAGAGCAAGTGCGTCTGGTGCTGTAACCAGACTCCCCATCTCGCTCCTGCCATCCAGGGTCTGCTTAGGGCCAACGAGGTTCAAAACATGGGATGCAGCACAGACTTTGACACCGTGAGCAGGAGGCATGGGGAAGACAGTCTGCTTTGCTATAAATGGAGTTCTCTTAACTCCTTATGCACATTGAACGGGTTCCAACGTATAACAAACACTCCAGTCCCGTGCATTCCCAAGCACATAGGCATCAAATCCAAACTTTAAACTTGAGTAAATGTATCTGTCTTACAAAGTCCAAGGTATTTATTACAGGGATCACCCACTTCAGGAATTTAAACAATGTTCAGACCAAGGAAAATTTTCTTACCAGGGGTTTTAAACTCCATTTCCCCTCTCTGCAGCTGGCGAGCAAAGCCTGACATGAAAGCAAGTGAGCCAAGCAATGCCCGCTCTTCCTTCCCTCCGTCCTGGACTCACTGGTCTCTTTAACCCCTCCCTGCCCAACACAGGGATTTGCATCATTTACCAAAAACGTGGTGGGTGGGTCAGTGCCAAGCTGGCTGGTATCCCCCTTCCCTGGGGGACTCAGAGCAGGCGTTTAAAAATACCCCCCACATCCATTATCCCATGACACTCTGCAAAGTCCAATTAACAGATTTAAAAGAGGTCATAAAAAGGTGTTTTCTTGTCTCTCCTTCTCTTGCCTACCTCCCTTCCCCCAGCACACACGCTATCTAATAATAGGCTATTAATTCCAGCCCTTTCAGACTGTCTGTAGTGTGGTGTGTAAACTGTGGCCGCATCAATCAGAGTTGTGTGTCTGGTTATTTCAAGCATTCCCTGTTGGCATAAAGAAAGGCTGGTTTGTCCGCTCCCGCTCAACTGCCCCTGAGATCTCCATTGATGGATAACTGAATACACGAGCTGGAAACTTGACAGCTGGGGCAGCAGGGACCCAGCTGCTGAGTGATCAGAGTCGCGGGGGTGGAGGTTGGGGCTGGGCCGGGAAAGGTGGGGCTGGCCAGTGACAGGGTGCTTCATCCCCTGAATGTGGGTGGGGATCTGGGCTTCACTGTCTGACTCTCACTGCTGACCAGCTGGCTCCAGCTTGGTGACTTGGTGAGCTGAGGCGCCATCGCTGGTAACGAGCACAGGCGCCCTGCAACGCTCAGCCCGCCACGGTCACCAAAGTCAGACGCGAGACCCTCCTGGCGCAGCGAGGTTTCGGCAGGGGGAGACCCGGGTTCGATCCCTGGGTCAGGAAGACCCCCTGGGGGAGGGCATGGCAACCCCCTCTAGTACTCTTGCCTAGAGAATCCCATGGGCAGAGGAGCCTGGCCGGCTGCGGTCCATGGGGGTGCACAGAGTCACACACGCCTGAGTCGACCTAGCAGCAGCAGTACAGGGACCAAGGAACTCCCAGGGGGCTCAGTGGGTAAAGAACCTGCCTCCAGTGCAGGAGACACAGGAGACGTGTGGGCGATCCCTGGGTCAGGAAGATTCCCAGGAGAAGGGCATGACAATCTACCCCAGTATCCTTGCCTGGAGAATCCCGTGGACAGAGGAGCCGGCTGGTCTACAGTCTGTGGGGTCGCAGTGAGTCAGACACGCCTGGAACAACCTAGCACAGTGCATGTAGCAAGAGCTGCGAGGTCGGCAGTGTCTTACCTGCCAACAAGTTATACCCAGGGTTGCTTTTTCTCCCTCCTTGTAACACATCTTAATTGACTAGAGCTTAGAGTTCCTACCCTGTTATATCTTTAGCCTCACTTCTAGTCTAAAAATGACACTAGGAAGGACAAAAAGATTGGGCAGCTCATACTTTGCATATTTTGGTAACTTGTTTTGTGTAGCTTAAGTCCTGTAGACATCGGGACATCCCAGTTTTTCTTAGAAAATGGTGCAGAAAGTGATCTGGGTCTAAACTTTGGAAAGCACTTATTTAATACACATATGGATACATTTTTTTCTCTCTGATTATTTTCACCTCAAAAGTTGGGTGGGGGTGGTCTGGGCACAAAAGGAAAAATAATGGCACAGAGAGGTAATGAACTCCCTCTTAATAAAAAACAGAGAACCTAAAGAAGGTCCGTTTAAACTTACGTGCTTTGTAGACTCATTTTGACATGAATAAAACCCATCCTTGCCACCACCTGCTAATTCTCCAGGGTTAAGCCTTGCCTTTCAAATGTGGATTCCAATCTAGGGAGGGGTCGGTGAGTAGGGAGGGTCTGGGGAAATCAATCTTGGTCCATCCTTGCTAATGAATAGACGTGAGAGGGGGGTGGGCAGGGGTCTGAGTGCCCCCTGAGGCTTCTTTGGGCAAAAGTCAAGCAAGGAGCTGCAGGTCTTGGGGTCTAATTATAGGACCCTTAGCAAGAATGAACAGCTGACCCACATGGCAGGAAGCAAACGTGAATCACCAGAGAGGCTGGTGAAAAGGGGAAGGGGCCATCCCAAGGGCATGGGGGGCCTCACAAGGAAGAGCAATGCAAGTAATTGGATCAGGACTAGCCGAAGAGGCCTCAAGCAATTCGCTAGAAATATTGCTCGCTGGGGAGGTTTGGAAGTCAGCCTCGACCTCTCTCTCCTGCTCTCGTCCAGCTGTCCCAGGACAGGACTGCTCCACATCCCTGCTGGGGTTTCAAGCGGCATCAGCTCTACTGTCGTCTGGCTGAGTTGTCAGAGGCTTTGCAGGCAGGTGTCACTGGAGGGCCAAGGGGGCACAGCAACTTTTGCAAGACTGCTGGCAGAGGATTGCCACCTCATTGGCTTCTGGCTTGCTGGCCAACCCGGGCGATGGATGAGGGCGGGCAAAGAGGCGACAGCCTCTGGGGAAAGAATGTACTCCGTCTCTGCCCTCCCAGCTGCAATGCCCACGGTGGCAGCCTGACCCGAGGATTCCTGGAAGGCAGCATGGGCACTGGATGGGGCAGCGAGCCCAGCACAGCCGGTCAGGGGCGGGGAGGGGCCGCAGCTCACCTGCTGCTCCCAGGACTCAGGTGTTTATAGGGAAAGAGGGCGGAATCTACCTTGACCACGAAGGCACATTCAGGGCACGTGATTAATATTTGGGGTCATAATCTCTGTAGTGGGTCCCAGAGATCGGTATTTCGAGGTTTCCCAGGTGATTCTTGCATATTAATTCATTCACCAAATACTCCTTGAGTCCCTTCTCTGTCCTAGGCATTGCTCTCGATGCTGGAAATACTGCAGTGGGAAAACAGGCACATGTCCTTGGTCTCTGGGATTTGCATTCTAGTTGGGGGGACTGAGGCATATGGCTAGACGGACAGTGCTGAGTCCTCTGGGGAAGCTCAGCTATCCATCCAAGCGGAGTAAAAACAGGTGGCGGGGAGGAAAGCTCATCGTCAGGGTGATAGTTAAGCAAAGGCTTGAAAGTGGTGAGGAGGTGAATGCTGAGGAGGTGAATGCTGCCAGTACCTGGGGGAAATACACTCTGCAAAGGGAGCAGGTCGGGCCAAAGCTGCAGGCAGGACTGGGCAGGAGTGGCGACCAGCTGGCCACGCGGCTGAGCCCAGGGGCCGTGGGGAGGGTCACGGGGGAGCAAGAGGGAGCAGACACCGGACATCTGAGGACACTCCTCCGAAACCGTGACCCTTGGTTGGTAAAACACCGACCGATCTCTGATCGATCTTGGTAAAGCATCCAGTTTCAGTGGTTTTGTTTGGAATCAGACAGGGTAGGTGATGAAGAGAGCTGATCAAGGTTTGAATGCAGAAGCCTTGCCCTAGGCTAGGTTCTGGGCTAGATGCTGGTTTCACAAACCCCAGTGAGGCACCTCCTGCCCCTGAGGACCTTGCAGCATGGTGGCAGGGCCTAGAAATCAACCACACGGCACAGAGCTTGTCGTCTGGCTGAGTTGTCAGAGGCTTTGCAGGCAGGTGTCACTGGAGGGCCAAGGGGGCACAGCAACTTTTGCAAGACTGCTGGCAGAGGATTGCCACCTCATTGGCTTCTGGCTTGCTGGCCAACCCGGGCGATGGATGAGGGCGGGCAAAGAGGCGACAGCCTCTGGGGAAAGAATGTACTCCGTCTCTGCCCTCCCAGCTGCAATGCCCACGGTGGCAGCCTGACCCGAGGATTCCTGGAAGGCAGCATGGGCACTGGATGGGGCAGCGAGCCCAGCACAGCCGGTCAGGGGCGGGGAGGGGCCGCAGCTCACCTGCTGCTCCCAGGACTCAGGTGTTTATAGGGAAAGAGGGCGGAATCTACCTTGACCACGAAGGCACATTCAGGGCACGTGATTAATATTTGGGGTCATAATCTCTGTAGTGGGTCCCAGAGATCGGTATTTCGAGGTTTCCCAGGTGATTCTTGCATATTAATTCATTCACCAAATACTCCTTGAGTCCCTTCTCTGTCCTAGGCATTGCTCTCGATGCTGGAAATACTGCAGTGGGGAAAACAGGCACATGTCCTTGGTCTCTGGGATTTGCATTCTAGTTGGGGGGACTGAGGCATATGGCTAGACGGACAGTGCTGAGTCCTCTGGGGAAGCTCAGCTATCCATCCAAGCGGAGTAAAAACAGGTGGCGGGGAGGAAAGCTCATCGTCAGGGTGATAGTTAAGCAAAGGCTTGAAAGTGGTGAGGAGGTGAATGCTGAGGAGGTGAATGCTGCCAGTACCTGGGGGAAATACACTCTGCAAAGGGAGCAGGTCGGGCCAAAGCTGCAGGCAGGACTGGGCAGGAGTGGCGACCAGCTGGCCACGCGGCTGAGCCCAGGGGCCGTGGGGAGGGTCACGGGGGAGCAAGAGGGAGCAGACACCGGACATCTGAGGACACTCCTCCGAAACCGTGACCCTTGGTTGGTAAAACACCGACCGATCTCTGATCGATCTTGGTAAAGCATCCAGTTTCAGTGGTTTTGTTTGGAATCAGACAGGGTAGGTGATGAAGAGAGCTGATCAAGGTTTGAATGCAGAAGCCTTGCCCTAGGCTAGGTTCTGGGCTAGATGCTGGTTTCACAAACCCCAGTGAGGCACCTCCTGCCCCTGAGGACCTTGCAGCATGGTGGCAGGGCCTAGAAATCAACCACACGGCACAGAGCTTGCCTAGAGCTGAATGCGGGGAGCCACAGCAGACGCTCCGAGGGTCAGCCCGACCCCTGTGGCTGGCTCCTGACAGAGGACTTCCTGACCAGAAGTCTGACTGGTACCTTCAGGCCTGCGTGGGACCGGCCAGCTCCCCCTCGGGTACTCTCGGGGCTGCCTGGCCCACAGCTTGTCCCAGCAGACACTCCCCTGATCCTGGCCCCCATTCCTCGGAAGCTCCCCAGCTCCCAACCTCAGCCTGTGCTGAACTCTGAGCTGGCACCTGCCACTTCTCATGATCAGGTTCCCACTGCCACCTCCCAACAGGGCCCTTGGACACTCCTAGGACTCTGCTTTGTGTATCAGACCCAGAGGCAACTCGTTCACTTCTCCTTGGTTCTGAATCCGCTGGATATAGGGCTCCCCAGCATTTGGTATGATAACTTAAGAATCAAGCAAGGGAACGGTGGGGAAAGACCCTGCTTACTGCCAAGGAGGCAGATGAAGGAAGCTCCAGGAGGGCTTGAGGGAATGAGGAATATGCTATCCTCCTGAAAGTTACAAGGTACACAGGAATGGTGTTTCATGGCCTACTCTGAAAGACCTAGTCCCTCAAATTAGATAGACATGGTTTTGACCTTTAGATGTCTGATCAGGGGCCGGAACTTACTTAATCAGACTGAGTTATTTTCTCACTTGTAAAATAAGGATATGTGAAGAATATAGATGATATATAATCAGTATAAAATTCAATGGATGTTACAAGAACATAAGAAGCATGCAGTGAAAACTAGAGTCACTCTTGTTTTTGCTATTGCTATTGACTGAATGTCCCATTAAACATGTCAGCAGTCTCATGTTTAATCCTAACACCCAATGTTTGAAGCTTGGAAGGTGATTAGGTTATAAGAGCACAGCCCTCATGAATGGGATTACTGTCCTTTTTATAAGAGATTTTATAGAGGCCCCAGAAAGTTCTCTGCATACCCCCCTCCCACCTTCTGCCATGTGGGGACACAGTGAAAAGACTGTCTATGAACTAGGAAGAAAGTCCTTAAAAAACACTAGATCTGCCAATATCTTCATCTAGGAAAACCCAGCCTCCAGAACCATGAGAAGTAAATTTCTTGTTGATAAGCCTCCCAGTCTATGGCACTTTCTTATAGTAGTCCAAATGAACCAAGACCACTGCTATTATTATTCCAGGTAAAGCAAGTACAGACGGAAGATGGGGGCTTCCCTAGTAGCCCAGTGGTTAAGGGTCTGCCTTGCAATGCAGGGGACACCGGTTTGACCCCTGGTCCCAGAAGTTCCCATATGCCACAGGGCAACTAAGCCCGTGCACCACAACTGTTGAGCCTGTGCTCAGCCACGAGAGCAGCACTGCAGCTAGACGCCGGCACACTGCAACGAAGAGAAGCCCCTACTCCCCACGACCAGAGAAAAGCCCGCGTGCAGCAGAGCAGACCCAGCCTAGCCGTAAATAAGTAAACGAGGAAGCCGAGGGCCACGTTCTGGAAGATCCTGATCAAGGAAGCTACATCTCAGAGTGACAAATAGCAGAGCCAGGACAGAGACCCTCTTCCTTGATTCCTCTGCAGGCTCCTCTTCTGAGAGTTTCCTCCTCAAGCCCAAGGCCTTGGGCTGGGAAGAGCCCACGTTTTAGTTGCACATTTCCGCGCTGTTTCCTGTCTTCCCATCGGGGCTGACATCTGTGCCTGGGCCATCTTTATGGGTCTGGGAAGACCCAGACCCAGGGTGATGTGACCCAGCTGTGGACAACTTCTTGTTTCAGAGACTTGGCCTCTTCTCAGAGGGATGCCAAAATGAAGAAAATAACTTTTCTTTGGCAATTGCCACAAAGTGAAATGCCAGTCCCAGCCTTTGGATTTTTTCCCCTTCTGTTCACCCACGCTGTTTATGGAAAATGAATCATGCGACTCATTTACACACAAATGGAGAGGTAGTTTGGGGATAAACAACACAACTTCCTGGAACGCCACTGGCTACCCTCACTTTGCTGTTATAACCATTGCTGCAAAGCCTCAGTTTGTAGGGAGCCTCTTGGGGTATAAGGTGTGGCTTAGGTCAGAAGGGAAAACAGGCTCTGGGCCCATCTGCCGGGCTAATTAATGCTGGAGACAGGATTCTCGTCTGCACATTGCTCTTGCCCTGGCGTGAATCAAAACCATTCTCCACCTCTAGCCCCTCCCCTCTGCCCAACGACGGAACCCTGCAAAGGCCCAGGGGAAAGCCAGAAAGCCAGGCCCTGGCGGCCCTCTGCCCTTCAGGGGAGGCCCCCGGGGCCGGTGCTCTCTTAGTGCATTCGTCGGGTCTGTCCTGCTTCCGTCAGGGACTCGGAGCTTCTTACTCCTGAAAATCTCTTTCTCCTTGGGGTCCAGCCCCAAACACGCGTGCTCCTCTTGCTTGCCACACCCTTCCAGCTGCGGAAGATAAGTTTAGAAGCTATTCTTATTTCCAGGATATTTGAGGACATTTCAGATGGCTGTCCTCATAGCTCAGTTGGTAAAGAATCCGCCTGCAGTGGAGGAGACCTGGGTTCGACCCCAGGTCAGGAATATCCCTTGGAGAAGGAAACGGCAACAGACTCCAACCTTCTTGCCTGGAGCACCCCTGAGCCCGGTGGACTACAGTCCATGGGATCACAAGAGCAGGACACGACTTAGCGACTAAACCTCCAACCACCACCAGGTGGCAGTGGTAACAACTCAGCTGCCAATGCAGGAGACTTAACAGACACAGGTTCAATCCCTGAGTCAGAAAGATCTCCCGGAGGAGGGCGTGGCAACCCACTCCAGTATTCTCCTTTGGAGAATCCCCATAGACTGAGGAACCTGGGTTCGCAAAGAGTCAGACATGACTAAAGTGACTTAGCAGGCATGCACATGCAAAGACTGGCCTGCTCCTCCTAATGACCCACTGGGCTCAAACATTCGCTTCGCTTCCGGCGGACTTGGCTGCTTGCTCCTCTGTGTTCCTGTAGCTCTCACAGCTAGTTCTGTATGTGTATTGGGGATTATTTGCTTGACTATCTATCTACCCTCTGGGCAAGTAACCCTGCAGGGACCAGGGCCTGCCTTATTCTCTGAATCTTTGGCAGTGCCTGGAATGGAGTAGAAACTCAGTGCACACTGGCTGAGTAAGTAAAAGGATGCTTTCCCTCATCATCACTTTCTTTGATCTCTGAGATCATTTTTTGAGGATACTTCCATTTTTGTTTTTCAAGATGAAGCATGGGGGGCGGGGGGGGGGCGTGGGAACTCCCAAGTATCAGGCCAAGAGCAAACTCTCAGGACCCAAAATGGGGGCCTCAAAAGTTTCTTCTCCTCTCTAGGGCTGACAGTGACTGCCACGTGTCTTCCAGATGGGCCTAATCAGGGCCTCGCCTCTACTAACCCAGTGTCTGCAGCCCGAGCTTCCCGATGGATCATGAGATAGGCTGGAGCGGGTGAAACTACTCTGATCGGTCAGCTGAGGGCCACCTCCCAGAGCAGCCCTTCTCTCCCCGCTGCCTCCCAGCACGAGCATCCTCAGGGTCTCCAACGAGGCCACTGGCGGGGCACGGACTCGTCGCTCCCCCGTGATCCTCACCTTCAAGCTGACACCGTCTCCAGGCCTCTCCAGGACGCCACTCTACTCGTGACTCATGGTCCTGCTCTCCTCGAAACTCCTGCCCACTGTGCAGCCCCCACCCTCTTCCTCCTTACCCTTGCTGGACGCGCTGCCGCGTACTCCATAAAGAAGTCAGGGACTCCCGGAAGGAAATGCTTTGTTTCCGCGGTCACGCATAGCCCGCTCTACCTCTGCGTGCCTTCTCTTCCCCTTTCCTTTTGTTACAGCGGCGAGCACCGCCCGCCGCGGACCCACAGCCAGCACCCTCGAACGGATTCCAGATGCCCTCAGTGCCTCGTTTCTGGAGGGCACGCTCTCTTGGCATTTCTTTCCTCCTGGACTAAGCACACTCTGTTGTTGCTGTATTAATGCAAAAATGAAACAAGACTTCCTTGAGACTACCACCCCACAAAGGTAACCATCTCTATTTTTCTTCACAGTCAGCGTTCTAGAAGCAATTTTCTAGAGCCTACAATCTCCACTTACCCCATTCACTCCTCAGCCTCTCCAAGGAGGCCTCCACCCCCGTCTACAGTGCTGTTCTGGCTAATATGACAGATCAGAGTCATATATACACGGAGAAGAGGCTTTCCGGGTGGCTCAGCAGTAGAGAATCCATTTGCAAGCAGGAGACGCAGGTTCGATCCCTGGGTCCAGAAGATCCCCTGGAAGAAGGCGTGGCAACCCACTCTACCATTCTTGCCTGGAGAATCCCATGGACAGAGGAGCCTGGTGCATTACAGTCCACAGGGTCACACAGAGTCTGATACGACTGAAGCGACTGAGCAGGCACACATACAAGGGGAGGGAGCAGGCAGTTGACCACTGGAGAAATGACTGTAGCTCAGACCAGCGTGGGCACAGTGAAGAGAATGAGAGAAGTGGACAAACTCTAAATAGATGTTGTGTGGGGTGTGGCCAAACAGATTTGGTGAAAGATGGAGAAAGAAAAAGCATGGTCCTAGATGGAGAATCCCAAGGACGGGGAGCCTGGTGGGCTGCCATCTATGGGGTTACACAGAGTCAGAAACGACTGAAGTGACTTAGCAGCAGCAGCAGCAGCAGCAGCAGCAGCAGCAGCAGCAGCAGCAGCAGCAGCAGCAGCAGCAGCAGCAGCAGCAGCAGCAGCAGCAGCAGCAGCAGCAGCAGCAGCAGCAGCAGCAGCAGCAGCAGCAGCAGCAGCAGCAGCAGCAGCAGCAGCAGCAGCAGCAGCAGCAGCAGCAGCAGCAGCAGCAGCAGCAGCAGCAGCAGCAGCAGCAGCAGCAGCAGCAGCAGCAGCAGCAGCAGCAGCAGCAGCAGCAGCAGCAGCAGCAGCAGCAGCAGCAGCAGCAGCAGCAGCAGCAGCAGCAGCAGCAGCAGCAGCAGCAGCAGCAGCAGCAGCAGCAGCAGCAGCAGCAGCAGCAGCAGCAGCAGCAGCAGCAGCAGCAGCAGCAGCAGCAGCAGCAGCAGCAGCAGCAGCAGCAGCAGCAGCAGCAGCAGCAGCAGCAGCAGCAGCAGCAGCAGCAGCAGCAGCAGCAGCAGCAGCAGCAGCAGCAGCAGCAGCAGCAGCAGCAGCAGCAGCAGCAGCAGCAGCAGCAGCAGCAGCAGCAGCAGCAGCAGCAGCAGCAGCAGCAGCAGCAGCAGCAGCAGCAGCAGCAGCAGCAGCAGCAGCAGCAGCAGCAGCAGCAGCAGCAGCAGCAGCAGCAGCAGCAGCAGCAGCAGCAGCAGCAGCAGCAGCAGCAGCAGCAGCAGCAGCAGATGACCCCAGAGTTTCTAGGAAGCTCAGCTGTTAGATGGTGCTGTCAACAAGGCAGACTGCAGAGGGTGGGCTTTTGGTGCCTGCCTGTCTCCCCTTCTGCACTGTAAACTCTGCGCCAGTGGTTACTGTATCTCAGTGTTCACTCACCACTCTTTCCCAAACACCTGATGCAGTGGGCTCTTACTTGTATATTTAATGAGTGAGTAAATCTTAATATATAATGGTTTTACTTCCAATTAGGATATTTTCAGCTAGAAGTAATAGAAAATGTTAACTCAAATTAGCTTAAAAATAAGCAGTTTGTCATCTCATAAAACAGGGAGAGCAAGCTCCAGGCTTGACTGATTCATCTCTGCATCACTGTGCTCTGTGGACCTCAGCCGTGGACTCATCCTTGGGCTGGTGAGCAGTGGTTCCAGAGTCACATTCACCCCAACCAGAGAAGGAAGAGGCAGCACCCACCTCTTTCTGTCTGTCTGTCTCTTTATCCAGGGCCAGAAACGCTCCCCCACAAGTCACCCAGCACATTTCTCCTCTTGTTTCATGGGGCAAATTGGGCACAAACTCCTTCCTAAGCCAATCTGGGGAAAACAAGCCCCTGTAGATCACTCAGGTCCTCCCTTGGAGCTGGGGTGGGGTCAGCTTGCTACAGGCACCTGCCCGCAAGGTGGTGAGGAGGGTACCTGAACCAAGTCTGGATTTTGTTAGAAAGGAAGCAGCAGGAAGCTGGCACCTGTACAAAATCACTGCCCTCATGCTGACAAGATGCTTTGTGGTAATAGCGAAATACAGGTTTATCAACAGGGTGTATGAATTCTGAAAGTGTTTGTGGGGGAAAAAGAAGCTAAACTAAACCAGACCAAAACAAAAAAAAGCCAAAGCAATTGCTTTTATGCCTATGGGTATTCTAGATATAACAATTACCCAAAAATTAAAAGAATCTTGCAATTGATGATCACTTTACAACCTCACATTTCCGGTGAATTTAAGATACCTTATGGAAAATAATTGCAAATTTCTTATGAAAGTTACCTAGCAAAATTTCTTGAGCATTATATGCAAAGACATGAGATCGAAATGGAAAAGGAATAACAGTAAACATACAACTTGGCTGAGTTAATCAGGAGGGAAAGAAGAAAGGCTCTCACAATTGCTGAGGTCTGTCCTATGTGTTTGGTGAGGTGCTTACATTTCTTTCTCCCAAGAGTCCTTGCAAGTAGTCATTATTATCCTCATCAGATATTTCTAACGATCACCAAGATCTGGTTCGCGTCTTCTGTGTTCATGGAAGGCCGTACTTCCGAGGTCCACTGAGGCTGAATCTGTGAGTCACACAGGTCCCTTCTGTGTTGGGCGCTAATCGCTGGTGTGAGGACTTCCAGTCTCTTGCTAGAGCCCTAGGGATTTCAGATGATGCAGTGATAAGAGGTTCATCCTCTGGGTCCCTGAGTGACTCTGTGGAGCAGAGTCTCCTGCTTGCCTGCCATGGATATGTAGCATGATTCAGATGCCTCTGTTAGGAGAAGCACCCTCAAGATTTGGGAGTTCTTACTGCACCACACTATAGTTTATCCTCATATAAAACATGAAGGTACAGAGGAGCCAGGTGACTCACCCAAAGCCACCAAAAGTGAAAGAACAGGACGATGAACACGGGTGAAGCTGGGTTCCAAAGCCTGTCCTGCTTTTCTGTAGCATGTCAGAGTCTAAATTATGTTATTTTCACAAAACTGGCACTCAGTGAATGTTTTATCTAGTATTATTGGTAGTGATAAAGTGCATGTTCCTATCATGCTTTTGACATCTGAGACAGGTTTTCTAAGTTTTATATATACATATATAAAAGCATACAATGTTACATGTGTGTATGTATATTCACACACATATGTATATTATATATATACGTATTCTTATTTAACCCTCATTAACCTCATCAAAGAAGTCTTGGTAATGTTTTTTTTGCATCTGTTTTTTCCTTTGTTTTTCCTTCTGCTAAACCAATAATTATTGATTTTCTAAGATATACCAGGCACTCACTAGTAAACAGTAAAGGCTACCCAAGAATTAAGAGATTTGTCTATGGGCTCACAGAAACTAATTGGAAGAACTAGAATTTGAACGCAAGTTGCCTGTTTTAAAATTTCAGTTTATAGTTTAGTAGTGATGGAGAAAGTCACACAAATATCATTAAATATGGCAGCCAAAAGAGTTAGCGAGGTGGCATAGAGTTTGTCCTCAATATACGCTTAAGAGTTGAATGAAAAACTACTACGGGCATTCTGAGTGGAGGATGGGAGCCCTGCCTGCTGGGTCACCAGCAAAGCTTTGATGGGAAATTGCAGCTCACCTGAGCTCTGCAGGTTGAGTGGTATTTGGACTCGAGACTCAAGTGCGAGTGTTTTCCAATGGCCTCAAGTGTTCCAAATGTATTGTAGAAAAATATTCAAATGCTGTTGTGTACAGTGTGGGCCTTACATTGGGAGCAGTAGGCAAATCTGATGGAAAGAAGACTATAGAGCTGTGCAATGTGGTAGGAAGCCATCCCAGGGATCCCATCCCGGGAGACAGAAGTGCTTTGATCTCCAGGGTTAACTGGGGTCTACTGGCCATGACTGCACGTGTGTTCTGAAGCTCATTAGTGCTCAGTGGGAAAAAGCCAGAGACTGGTGAACGATGAACTGCAAGGGCACAGCAGGGAACGGCTGGTGCCTGGATGCCACTCAGCTGACATCCAGATCTTGTCCAATCACGTCACGTCCCATGCAAGGAAACTATGATCCATAGAGGGGAAGTCAGACAACTTGGCTGTGGTGCAAGCAGAACTAGAACAAAGACCGCCTGATTTCTTTTCTTGAGCTTTTTCTCTCAGTATTAGGCATCAGATTCTGGAAGACCTTATCCATGTGAATCATTGTGTAAGTCATAGGGAGGCTCTGCAAGCTTTTCAGAGGGCATATTGCATTGAAATGATGGTGAAATTGTGGTAGGCAGATTGACATGTGGAAGACAGAGGCAGGGAAAGGGTTAGGTAAGTTCCAAGGTTGAATTAGGCATCACATAACAGGGCCTGGATTAGGGCAATGCAGGGTGAAAGGCTGGATGAGCATGATTACAGCAGAAGGGAAAGAATTCTTGTTGTTATTAACAATACTGACAATGCTGTTCATAAACAGGATCAGATCACTGTTCTAGAAAGTGATGTTAAAAAGAACGTTTCCCCTGAGAAAGCCCAGACTAATCCCAAGTTTAAACAATCCTTGGTTGTTGTATTCCAGGCTGAAGTTGCCTGTTTCTCCAAGTGCCAAATACGCAGATGAAAGTTAAAAAAATGAGCCCAACATTTGAATGTTTGGGCTATGTGACACCAAGCTTCCCACACAGCCGATTCCGAGGCAGCAAGAGGGCATGTGGTGCTGACCGCTGGTAATGGGCATTATATAGATGTCACTAGGACTCTGAAAAAGCTGGGAATGTAGAACACATTACCCAGGCAACACTCACTTATATCTTTTTGGCAAATCTACGTCCCTTGACAAGGAGATGAGACCTAGGCAACACTCTGTCTTATCCAAATAAAGTCCTGCTTACAATAGTGAGTGTTCTGTGCCATGGTCTATATTAGAGCAGGCTACATACTGTACAATGTCTATATAATAGAAATTGTAATGTCACAGAACACATTCTTTGGGTAATTTTGATACATTTTCTAAAAATAATTTGTAATTGTCAAGCGATGAACTTGAGAATGGCAACAGTGATAGAATATGAAGAAGCTTCTGCGGCTTTGGGGAAAATCTGGATTTGGGTTTACCCACCTTTAAGCAATGACAGGCACAGAGCTGGTGCACAAGCAGTATTAATTTTCATTCCATCATATTGACATAGAACTTAAAGGTCATAAGGCCATCTGAGTGAACTCCTCTATACTTGACAAAAATCAAGTCAGGTAATGTGTGAAATACTAACTCCACCTAGTGCCACCCAAAATGAAGACTAGGTTTAACTTATGCCTTTTGGCGCTAAGGCCAGTGTGCTTTTCACAAACCATGATAATGGACATATTACCACTTCTGCTTAAGCAGGCTATAATTCTGGCAGTACATCCTGGATTTTATTTTCCACTGCGGTTTATGCAATAGTAACCACCACCGAGTACTTTCAACTGACAAGATTTCTACTGAGAAGCAAATTGATGCATTGTCTGGAGAAATGGTCTTGACTTTGTAATATGAGGCCCAAGAATAACCTGACAATCACAGACCATTTTCAGCTGGCAAACTTGGTGGGGGGCATTCATCCCTACTGAAAGGACTTTGATGATACTTTCAAATAAAGAGGTTTGAGAGCTTCCAGATTGTTGACATTAATAAAGCTATGTCTCTAATTGTTCATTTTTAAAGATTTAGCTCATAAATGTGTTCATTCATTCATCTAGTCATTAAACATCATGTGCCAGGTCCCATGCTAAGGGCTGGAGATGAAGAAGTGATATACACAGTCCTCTTCTGGAAGAAGCTCACAGTTTGGTAGAAAGAGACTAGCAGACAATCAATTAAGAAACAGTGTAAGGACAGACTCAGTGTAGACAGACATGATACCATGGGATGCTGCGGAAGGGCCTCTGACTAAGAATCAGGGAAGTAGGCAGGGGAGGATTCCCCGAGGATCTGCTGGCTGGACTGAGAAGTTGAGAAGTTAGAAGTTAGACTGAGATGATGAGAAGTTAGAAGTGTTTAGAAAGAGCTGAGGCGTGGTGGAGGTCTTCTCCGGACAGAGCGGATGCCAGAGGGAAAGGCGCAGAAAGGCGGGGAAAACATGTTGAGTGGGGTGTGGCCATAGCAGAGAGGAATGAAAAGATGTTGGTGAGACAGATTCTGAGAGACCTAAGGGCCTGCATTCTTACTGTTTGATACACATAGTCCAGTTCAGTTGCTCAGTCATATCCGACTCTTTGCGACCCCATGGACTGCAGCACGCCAGGCTTCCCTGCCCATCACCAACTTCCAGAGCTTGTTCAAACTCATGTCCATTGAGTCAGTGATGCCATACAACCATCTCATCCTCCATCATTCCCTTCTCTTCCTTTCGTCAGTCTTTTCCAGCATCAGGGTCTTTTCCAGTGAATCAGTTTTTCACATCAGGTGGCCAAAGAATACACATAGGGGAATACTAATTCTTTTTATACCAAAATCAAGCCAACTACTGCTGATGAGAGAAAGAATTAGTTTGTCAATTATGTCCGACTCTCTGCAACCCTGATGGACTGTAGCCCATCAGGCTCCTCTATCAATGGGATTTCCCAGGCAAGAATACTAGAGTGGGTTGCCATTTCCTTTTCCAGGGGATCTTCCCAACCCAAGGATGCAACCTGGGTTTCCTACATTGCAGGTGGCCTCTTTACTCTGAGTCACTAGGGAAGTCTCACTACTGATGAAGATTCAGCCAAATTCTATGATTATGTGTAAAACACCAACATACATACACCCCATAAATCACATCACATCACATCTATACACTGAGTAAAGAATAATAAAAGCTGTTTTAAATTTCTAGATGATTTCTTCACCAGAGATGGATTTGGTGGTTTCCATCATGTAGCTTTTTTGTGTGTCTTTGGCTTGCTTTCTAGGTCAAGAAGGTTAATATTAAATATTTGAAGGCATTAAAAATGGAGGCAAAGGAAGGCAGATGCTGTGAGGTTGGCTGGACAAACACCCAGTGCTGTCCAAGCCTCATGGCAGTCTAGTGCTATCTCACCCATGCAAAGATGTCAACAGTACAAACTACCTCTAAAATTTTAGGAGCCAACTACCTCTTGAGCAAACGAAAAGTTCAGAAGCAAAATTCCTTGGTCAGTGCAGTATATCTTTCCAAGAAAACACAGGTATGGAGGATGAGGTCTGACAAAAGTGGACATTGGTCATGGAAGAAAACCACAGATGTGTGTGTGGAGAACATGTGAATCACAAGACCATAACCTCTGAGAGCTGAGAATTCTAGGACACAAGTATAGCTCAGGATTCAGCCAGGGCTTTGTGCATCACCACATGAACATTATTTACTTTGTCTATTGCTTAAAGCTGGACAACGTCAGATCTAAACAGTGGCCACAGTCAAAGAGAAAATTTGTATGTGCAGTGGGAGGTAATACTGAGTCATTTCTGCTTGGCTCTGCTCTTAGAAAAATCTCTGAAAATTTTTACAGGCAAATTGGCATCTCAGATATAGAAAGGCCCCCAGTTCTAATTTTTCAGGTTTCAAAATATGTTTTTATTTTAATTTATTTTCAATATTAGAAAGCTAAGATTTATTACTGCTGCTTTTAATTTGTCCCCAAAGAAATATGTATGCTATTACAGTAGTCTCCAATAGCAACTGTATAGCAAAGGATCAAATATCTTTTTAATAGAGAATAATGAAGAGGAGAAAATCTGTTTATCTCTCTTTTTATTAGCTCAACCAGTAAATTTGAAACATCAAAGATTTCTACAGAGTTTGCTGAATGATTTTTCCATTTTCACTAAAAAATGCTATAGACATAATGGGTATGTCTATTGACAGTTCTGCTCAATTTGATTAATTTAGTAAATCAGTGTGTTTATAGCATGCTGTTATGGGCTGAATCGTGTCAGCCCACCCTTTGAATTCTTGACTCCCTATCCCCCAGTATGTGAGAATGTGCTTATATTCAGAGACAGGGTAATTAAATTTAAAAAGATCACTCAGTTCAGTTCAGTTCAGTCACTCAGTCGTGTTCAACTCTTTGCAACCACATGGACTGCAGTATGCCAGGCTTCCCTGTCCATCACCAACTCTAAGAGTTTACACAAACTCATGTCCATTGAGTCAGTGATGCCATCCAACCATCTCATCCTCTGTCATCCCCTTCTCCTTCTGCCTTCAATCATTCCCAGCATCAGGGTCTTTTCAAATGAGTCAGTTTGTTGCATCAGGTGGTCAAAGTATTGGAGTTTCAGCTTCAGCATCAGTCCTTCCAATGAATATTCAGGACTGATTTCCTTCAGAATGGACTGGTTGCATCTCCTTGTAGCCCAAGGGGCTCTCAAGAGTCTTCTCCAACACCCACAGTTCAAAAGCATCAATTCTTTGGCGCTCAGCTTTCTTTATAGTTGAACTCTCACATCCATACATAACTACTAGAAAAACCGTAGACTTGACTAGACGGACCTTCGTTGGCAAAGTAATGTCTCTGCTTTTTAATATGCTGTCTAGATTGGTCATAACTTCTCTTCCAATGAGCAAGCATCTTTTATTTTCATAGCTGCAGTTACCATCTGCAGGGATTTTGGAGTCCCCCCCCCAAAAAAATAAAGTCTCTCACTGTTTCCATTGTTTCCCCATCTATTTGCCATGAAATGATGGGACCAGATGCCATGATCTTAATTTTCTGAATATTGAGCTTTAAGCCAACTTTTCCACTCTCCTCTTTCATTGTCATCAAGAGGCTCTTTGGTTCTTTGCTTTCTGCCATAAGGGTGGTATCATCTGTGTATCTGAGGTTATTGATATTTCTCCTGGAAATCTTGATTCCAGCTTGTACTTCATCCAGCCCAGCATTTCTCATGATGTACTCTGCATATTAGTTAAATAAGCAGTGTGACAGTGTACAGTCTTGACGTACTCCTTTCCTGAGTTGGAACCAGTCTGTTTTTCTATGTCCAGTTCTAACTGTTTCTACTTGACCTTCAAACAGATTTCTCAGGAGTCAGGTCAGGTGGTCTGGTATTCCCATCTCTTGAAGAATTTTCCACTGTTGTGATCCACACAGTCAAAGGCTTTGGCACAGTCAATAAAGCAGAAGTATATGTTTTTTTGGAACTCCCTTGCTTTTTTGGTGATCCAGTGGATGTTGGCAATTTGATCTCTGGTTCCTCTGTCTTTTCTAAATTCACCTTAAACGTCTGGAAGTTCACAGTTCACATACTGTTGAAGCTTGGTTTGGAGAATTTTGAGCATTACTTTGTTATCATGTGAGATGAGTGCAATCGTGAGTAGTTTGAACATTCTTTGGCATTGCCTTTCTTTGGGATTGGAATGAAAACTGACCTTTTTCAGTCCTGTGGCCACTGCTGAGTTTTTCAAATTTGCTGGCATATTGAATGCAGCACTTTCCCAGCATCATCTTTTAGGATTTGAAATAGCTCAACTGGAATTCCATCACTTCCACTAGCTTTGCTTGCAGTGATGCTTCTGAAGGCCCACTTGACCTTGCATTCCAGGATGTCTGGTCTAAAAAGATGACTAAAGTAGAATGTTATCCAATATGTGTAGGCGCTAAGTCATTTCAGTCATGTCTGACTCTTTGCAACCCCATGGGCTGTAGCCTGCCAGGCTCCTGTGTCCATGGGATTCTTTTGGCAGGAATACTGGAGTGGGTTGCCATTTCCTCCTCAGAGGATCTTCCTGACCCAGGAATCAAACTGGCATTCTCTCATGTCTCCTGCACTGGCAGGCAGGTTCTTTACTACTAGCACTACTTTGGAAGTGGTGCATAATCCAATACGATGGTGTCCTTACAAGAAGAGAAGATTTGGATACAGGCATGTGCAGAAAGAACATAAATGGAGACACAGGGAGAAGACAGCCATCAGCAAGCCAAAGAGACAGGCTGGAACAGAGCCTTCCCCCAGGACCCTCAGAAGTGCCAACCCCACCAGCACCTTGATCGTGAGGTGAAGTCGCTCAGTCGTGTCTGACTCTTTGCGACCCCATAGAGTGTAGCCTACCAGACTCCTCCATCCATGGGATCTTCCAGGCAAGAGTACCGGAGTAGGTTGCCATTTCTTTCTCCAGAGGACCTTCCCAACTCAGGGATCAAACCCGAGTCTCCCGCATTGTAGGCAGACGCTTTACCGTCTGAGCCACCAGGGAAGCCTACCTTGATCTTGAAAGTCTAGCTATGAGAACTACAAGACAATTTAGTTCTGTTGTTGAAGTCAGCCAGTCTATGGCGCTTCCAGGAAACTAATAGATATGCAATTTGTTGCATTTTTATACTAGTAAGTTTATAATGTGAGCATTTATTTTCTGACATCTGCTTGTTTTTAGTTTGGATGCAGCGTCCTGATTTGCTCTAGGAGCGTGACCTCTTCTCATTCTGTATACTCTTGATGGGACTGTAAATAAGACCCCCAGCCTACCGTGGGGATGTGATGGACATGTGACCCAAGTTAGGCCAGTTAGTCTCATTCCTATGACGTTGATGCTTAAGTGGAACTAGGATGAAAATAATGATCGAGGTGACCAAGAAGACTGCTACACAGAATCTGCTACACAATCCAGAGCTGCTGCCTGGATCCTGCATTTTTTTCAAGTGTGGTTGTCGCTCACGGATTCTGAGAACTGCCCCCAAACTTCCAATCACTTCGAGTTAGGAAAACACATTTTCTACAGCTGGCAAGCAGTTATTTTTCTAATTCAGTCATGCAATTTTTCTTCTATTGAAATCTAAAAGAAACGTTAACAAAATTTTTATTTAAAACCCTTTCCTTGCTGATCTATTTTCCTATGTTGGTTTTATGCATTCATTCATCATTCAAAAAATGTTTACTGACAGAGAAGGACAAATCCTGGTTATCACATATATGTGGAGTCTAAAAAACACAACAAACTTGTGACTATAACAAAAAAGAAGCAGACTCACAGACATAGAGGAAAAAAAAAATCAGTGTTACCAGTGGGAAGAGGGAAGCAGAGAGGGGCAATCTACGGGTGGGAGAGTAGAAGGCACAAACTATCGGGTGTAAGATATGCTCATGGGTGTACTGTACAATGTGGGGGGTAGAGCCAATATTTTGTAATAACTGTAAATGGAGTAAAACTTCAAAAACTGTACCAAAAACTCAAAAGTTAACTGTATTACACCAAAATCAAGCCAACTATTGCTGATGAAGATTTACCCAAATTCTGTGATTATGTGTTTTTTTATCATGTGATTATTATTAAAAAAAAACAAAAACTGTTTACTAAGCACTTCTTGGGTGTCAGTTACTGTGCTCATGGGTGTACTGTACAATGTGGGGGGTAGAGCCAATATTTTGTAATAACTGTAAATGGAGTAAAACTTCAAAAACTGTACCAAAAACTCAAAAGTTAACTGTATTACACCAAAATCAAGCCAACTATTGCTGATGAAGATTTACCCAAATTCTGTGATTATGTGTTTTTTTATCATGTGATTATTATTAAAAAAAAAACAAAACTGTTTACTAAGCACTTATTGGGTGTCAGTTACTGTGTTAGTTAATTCCATCAAACTGGAAGCTGAAGGATGTTCCCTGCAGTGTAGGGAATTATTGAAGAAGTGGAAATTACATAGTTCATATATTATTAGCCTACCTTTATACAGAGCCTGTATACATTTATATCAGCAGCTCAACTTAAGTGGAAAATCCCATCTAAACATAAAGGATGTAAAATCAGACAGCATTTATTTAGCATCTACTGTGTCCAAATCCATATCAAGTAACAGTGTAGGGTGGGAGAGACAGAGCTAGACGGCCTTCCCCAGGGGCACTTAGCAGAGTCTTGGCAGATACAGCTGAGAGTTAGAAAAAAAGGAACATGTTCAGTGTTGAGCACCAAACCTTAAGAAAATGAGAAAAGTCATTCTGAGTCCTCTTAACCCTAGTGATGCCACCTCGGGAGAAGCTGCTGTGCCCACACTACCTTAAGCCCTTTAACATGGTCTCATTTAGTCCTCACACCACACCTCTGAGTGGAATACTAGTATCCTGCCCATTTCATAGTGACAGAAAGAGAGGCTAGGAAGATTTCCTAAAATTTCCTGGCATTCTTTACCGTCCTTCAAGGGACAAATGAGTGCCTCTAATTCCACTTGCCCTTTGCCACCAGTAACGTCTTAATTATTAGAAGCCCAGAGAATCCTCTTGTAGCTAAGGAAATAAAACCACCTCCACCTCAAGATTCCAGGAGTTAAGATCTGTCTGCCGTGTGTCCCCATCTCCTGTTCTCTCCTGGCTTTACAGCTTTTTTTATTGGATAATTCCTTCTTTACATTTGAGGCATCCTAACTATTTCATTTCTAAGCTTGCTTTGGTAACAGACTACCAAGACTAGAGTCGGAGCTACGGAACACACTGCAATGGGATTTTATACTTATTATTACCTGGCTCCCAGACTCATTTAACAGAGGCCAATCGGCGGCTCCCGCCTCTTATAATAGTTTCCAGAAGACAAAACATGAGCGCTCTGTTCCATTTTTTTCCTGGGATTCTTTATCTTGCATGAGCATCAGTAATCAAAGTGGCATTTACTAGCTTAGCAAATGAATAAACCTTTTGCCTTCCCACAAGTTCAGTTGTAGGCGGCAGGCTCTCTGAAAGTTTCCAGAACAAATAGGCTGCTGAGTGTTTGTGCAAAAAGGGGGAGACAGAGAGAGAGGGAGAAGAAAAAGGATAGGGAGAGAAGAGGAAGAAAGAGACAGAGAGAAAGAAGAGAAGACAAAGGAAGCCTATAAGGAAAAATAGTATCACAAGGACCACACTGATCCTATATTAGTTTCTTAGTAACTCAAAGAGTTTGTAATTTTTATCATTTACCGTTCTCTCCACTACACCAGTTCCTAGGGGAAGGTTCATTTTTTATTCATTCTGAAAGTTTACCATCAATCATCCTCTTAAAGAGCTTGCCAGAAACCTGGACAGAAACTCATAATAAAATTGCAAAGACAGAGGACTAATTGATTTCTATAAATAATGTTTAGCTGTAAAGATATGAAAGGTGGTTAGAACCACATGTATTAATCTCCCTCTTGCTCCATCTGTGTCTGCAAATGCAGACTGTACCTTGACAAAGTGCCCTCGCCATTCTGCCCTGCAAACACAGCAGGAGATTAACACCAGATGGCTCACCCCTCCCATCTCCCTGTCCTTGCCCTCTGCCCCACCCCCACCTCCTCTGGCCAAAGCCTCTAATTACTCCTCCCCTCTGGACCCCAGTTTCTATCCCATAATTTTAAAACTCTTTCCCATCACCATCTCTACACTGACAAAACTCAGAGAGGATGACAGCTCCGCACCACTCTCCGCCCTTCTGCCTTGCAGTACAATAAACAACAATACAACCCAAACCCAGAACGTGAAAGCTCTTCTTCAGGCTGACAATATTTAAGAAAAACAGTAACTATTGGTGCTAAAGAATTATTAATGTGTGTGTCTTGGAAAGAGGTGGTTAGAGAGATCCCTCGGAAAGAAGCTCTCACGCACTACTAGCTTTAATCACATCACGTAGAAACACCCAGCAGTTACTATTTGTCAACATCGTGTAAAAAGGGAACAAAATTATATCTGGCAAATAACTGCTGGTTGGACAAAGATAAGGCTCCAACTCTCATACTTATTTAAGAATTGCCAAAGAAATGCTGAGAACTTGCAGAAACACCATCTGTTCAGCCCAACTGTGATGCGTGGAAGTAAAAAGTGAACTGGAACAGGGCTGGGCTGTGTGATAGACACCTAATTCCGCTCTATGAATATTAGGTCATTACATCTCAAAGGCTGATACATAAGGGCACAATCTTAGCTGGTTCCAATCCTGGTTAAACACAATATGGAATGCCAAACTCAGCACTGGATATCATTTTTTTCTGGCTACAGATTAAATACAAAATGATTGTTTTCACTTGGGAAACAGGAAAATTGATGCACTAGACAGAATTTGATGAAACTGACCCATTTCTTCTTCCTCTTCTTCTCCTTCTGTTCCTGCTATTTCTTCTTCTTCTTCTACTACTTCTTCATTTTTAAATTTTTTATTTATTGTAATTTTGCCTGTGCTGGGTTTTCGTTGCTGTGCACCGGCTTTCTCTAGTTGCAGCGAGCAGAGTCTGTTCTCTAGTAGCGGGACACGGCCTTCTCACTGAGGTGACTCCTTTTGTTGCGGCGCATGAGCCTCGTTGCCCCACAGCATGTGAGATCTTCCTCGACTAGCGACCGAACTTGTTTACCCCGCACTGGCAGGCGGATTTCAATCACTGGATCACCAGGGAAGTCCCTACTTCTTCCTCTGATTTTCCTTCCTCTTCTTCTTTGATTCTCCTAATTCTTCTTCTTTTCTTTCTTTTTCTTTTGTCTAGACTGTTCTTAGATGCAGGTTGATGGATATTTCCCATAAATAATAGTGCTAGGGAGTCTTTTTAATGGGGCATCCCAGATGACTACATTGATTTAAAAAGATTCCACATTAGTTGGCTTCTGACAGCATTAACTACTCCTGATGATTATCATACTCAAAATAGTATGATTTTAAAGGCTTTCACAGACACTTTCCTTTTTTTGTAACTTTTTATGGGAGGCCGATCAAACTTTCTCAAAACTTTTATTTTGCAGGGGAGGGAATGCATGCTGTGTTCATAATTTTAAGTCTCAGTAAAATTAACCACACTTGTAAAAAATCATTTATTTTTTGCAAGGCCTCCGTCTATAACATTCCCTTCTTCTCTACATGCTGTTTGGCTTCCTGTCTTTACCTCCTTGGGCAGGCTTGCTCATTTCAGTGGGTTCTTGTTTCCATGGTAGGCACCAAGAAGGTAGGAAGTATTATAGTTCCACTTGTTTTGAGTCCCCAGTGGCTTAGCAGAGGTTACCAGCTCTTCCACTAGCCACCACGGTCTCGGATTTGCTGTTTTTTTGTTACAGTTTAATTAACCATTTTGCAGTGGCCGTAACCTCATCTAAGCACCAGTATGGGAGGAGAAAAAAGGACGGGAAAAGATGATAGACACTAAGAAAGTTTCCTTTCTTCCGTGGTGCAGATGGCAAGCCAAGTTGGAAATGAGCTGCCATGCCACTCAATCTGACAGTTGCTGAACTGCTGCTAGAAATTAGGCAAGATAACCGTTGGAGTGAGGCAAAGGGAATTACTTGGTCTGTGACTTAGTGAGGATGTCGGGATGCAGCATGGCTGATTCAGTCCTCAAGTCCATGGTTTTCAAATAGCTGAAACATTCTGAACAAGTGAAAAATCAGCACATCTGTTCATTGGATCAGTGGAGGGCGCCTACTGAGCTCTGAAACACCAAGGCTGATGGGTCTGGTGAATTATTCAGCATTCCAAAAAGCTAGGGTGCTCTCCATGTAGGCTGGTTGGAAAGTTTAGAGTGCCAAGAAATACATGGTACTGTATTTATATTACCTGGAGTTGAAAACTGTGTAACCCAGTTTCCACTGCTCATGGCAACAAGCTGAAGTCTGAAAGCTGGAGTCTAGAGGAACACCTAGGGATGAAGTTCAAGCTTAGATTCCACAGGTTCAATCAAGTGCAGCTGCCACTGCTTTCTAACCAATAAGTTTACCCCTATAATAATGGGCCCACCAACACAAGATGAAAACATTGAAGTAAGTAAATAATCATGGTTGGAGATCAAGTGCATCAGAAGGCTTATGGCCGGTGGAGTCCTAGGAGAAGTGTATCTACTTAAGTGTATCAGTGGAATCCTGGAGATCAAAGAGACTGAGGCCAATCTTCCTGACTGCCAGGCAAGGAAATGGTCCCTGGCAAGACACCATCATCACCATTTCACAGAGTTTGCTCCAACTCATGTCCACTCAGTTGGTGGTGCCATCCAGCCATCTTGTCCCCTGTTTGCCCCCTTCTCCTCTTGCCCTCAATTTTTCCAAGTATCAGGTGGCCAAGGTATTGGAGCTTCAGCTTCAGCATCAATCCTTCCAATGAATATTCAGGGTTGATTTCCTTTAGAGTTGACTGGCTTGACCTTGCTGTCAAAGAGAGTCTCAAGAGTCTACTCTAGCACCACAGTTCCCTACATACTCCTAAAATCTTGAGAGAGGAAGAGGGCACTCCTGGAAGGCCCAGGAGAACTTGAACCGGGGGGTCCGAGAATAAGCAGGTACCCTTTCTCAGCGTGGTGGTGATGGTCATCTGGGGGGATAAGGTAATGGACCCTATAGTGGTTGCTCCCTGATAGAGTCTCCCAGATACACCCAATTGTCAGTGCACATTCAAGCCAAGATGATTAATTAGAGCTGTTGCATCTGCCAGTTTCCAGGGTCCTTGAGTTTCCTTCGCGTTTTCTCCTCACCTGAGTTTTAGATAGTTTTCTCTGGGATCTGAACTAGCTGAGGGCAAGGATACAGAAGTTCTTTCCTCCCTACTCCTGTCCCTTTGGCCAGAGCCCTCATTCACTTCCTTTTCTGTCCTCCCTGGGTGACCAGTGCTCCCTTGCTGGTTCCCAGTGGCCTGAGGCCCTTTGCTGTGTTATTACACCAAGACCATGACCCCCCCACCCCACCCCCATCCCCGCAAGAGGATCTCTCAATCCTGCTGTTTTGGAGATGGGGTCCCCTTCTTAGTCGATGATAACTAAGCTAAATATAGGGTTTCCCTGGTAGCTCAGATGGTAAAGAATCCACCGCCATATCAGGTGGCCAAGGTATTGGAGCTTCAGCTTCAGCATCAATCCTTCCAATGAATATTCAGGGTTGATTTCCTTTAGAGTTGACTGGCTTGACCTTGCTGTCAAAGAGAGTCTCAAGAGTCTACTCTAGCACCACAGTTCCCTACATACTCCTAAAATCTTGAGAGAGGAAGAGGGCACTCCTGGAAGGCCCAGGAGAACTTGAACCGGGGGGTCCGAGAATAAGCAGGTACCCTTTCTCAGCGTGGTGGTGATGGTCATCTGGGGGGATAAGGTAATGGACCCTATAGTGGTTGCTCCCTGATAGAGTCTCCCAGATACACCCAATTGTCAGTGCACATTCAAGCCAAGATGATTAATTAGAGCTGTTGCATCTGCCAGTTTCCAGGGTCCTTGAGTTTCCTTCGCGTTTTCTCCTCACCTGAGTTTTAGATAGTTTTCTCTGGGATCTGAACTAGCTGAGGGCAAGGATACAGAAGTTCTTTCCTCCCTACTCCTGTCCCTTTGGCCAGAGCCCTCATTCACTTCCTTTTCTGTCCTCCCTGGGTGACCAGTGCTCCCTTGCTGGTTCCCAGTGGCCTGAGGCCCTTTGCTGTGTTATTACACCAAGACCATGACCCCCCCACCCCACCCCCATCCCCGCAAGAGGATCTCTCAATCCTGCTGTTTTGGAGATGGGGTCCCCTTCTTAGTCGATGATAACTAAGCTAAATATAGGGTTTCCCTGGTAGCTCAGATGGTAAAGAATCCACCGCCATGCAGGAGACCCCAGTTCAATTCCTGGTCAGGAAGATCCCCTGGAGAAGGGATAGGCTACCCATTCCAGTATTCTCAGGCTTCCCTGGTGGCTCAGATTGCAAAAAATTCACCTGCAAGGTGGGAGACCTGGATTCGATCCCTGAGTTGGAAAGATCCCCTGGAGGAGGGCATGGCAACCCACTCCAGTATTCTTGCCTGGAGAATCCCCGTGGACAAAGGAGCCTGGCAGGCTACAGTCCATGGGGTTGCAAAGAATTGGATACGACTGAAGCAACTTAGTATATATGCAAGTACAAAAACATGGGACAAGTTAGATTCAGCCTGTGGAGCCACAGTTTGCTGACTCTTGGTGTGGAAGAAAGAATACTAGGCAGGAAAAAATCTGCCCCTCCATCTCCCAGTACGGCCCAGACCTTAACAAGCTGTGCGTCTTGAGGCAAATCACCTCCTACTTTTTTCCTACCTCTCACTTCTCAAAGGAGTGTGACTTAGATAGGGTGACGTGGGACCCCAGTCACTCTCCTGACGTCCTCAGCCGTCCTGCTCATCAGTGGGCAACAAGGCAAAGGCAGTGGAATCAGTGTTGATACTAACAGCTCAGTCACCTTAAACTTCTGTTGCAGTGTACATCCTTTCCCGTCATCTTCACAACTCACCAAAGGCAATAGGGTCCCTCTTTAACAGACGAGGAAACAGAGATCAAGGATGTTAACTAACTTTCCCAAGTTACAGAATGGGGAAGTCACAAGCTCAGCATTCAAGTTCAGGTTCATCC
This sequence comes from Madoqua kirkii, assembly GCA_006408675.1. Lineage (NCBI taxonomy): Eukaryota > Metazoa > Chordata > Mammalia > Artiodactyla > Bovidae > Madoqua > Madoqua kirkii. The sequence goes on along the minus strand of SJYC01017519.1, from coordinate 34,743 downwards.
AGCCACACTCAATTTTCTCAAATGCTACGTGCTTTCCCTTGTAGGTGTCACTGCAGTTTCCTCTCGTCATTTTGTAGATGTTGTTTGTCTCTGGCTACACCGTTTTCCTACCCAGTTGCTGGAGTGGTGATCATATCTAACAACTCCATGTGAAAGCCCATCATACTTTGGATGGAATCAAGCCTTTCTTGAAAGAACGGAATGAGGTAGCTTCAGAGTCCTCACTAGGGCTTTTAAGACCCCTATGATCTGTACTATCACAGTTTTACCATTCTGACCTTTCTTCTCTACTCCACCTACCCTATTCCAGACACAGACATTTTGCTTTGTCTAAAACATGTCAAGGAGATCTTGCACATCAAGATCTTGGAACTCCTAGTTCTCTAGCTTGGAACACTATTCTCTTAGTATCCAAACAGCTCATTCTCTCATTTAATTGATGCCTCAACTTAAATGTCACCTCCCGAAAAAGAACTTTCCTGGCAATTTTATCCATCAGTTCGTCTCCTTACGTTGCTTTAGTGTTTCTTGTAGCACCAATCATACTAAGCAATAATCATGTCTGTCTTTTTTTGTATTTCCTTCTTTCTTGCATGGCGAGGGCAAAGAATTTGTCTTGTTCATTGATAAATGGTGCCTGACTTCATAGACTTTCAGTAACTATCTGTTGATTGTGGAATAAACGAAAGAATATTTTGGAATGAGGTGACAGAGTCTGACTGGCTTGAGTTCATTGCTCACCACTCTGAGGGCAGTGATTTAAATATATGAGCAGTGAGAAGCCTAGTCTCCTAGACCCGTAGTTGAAAGACTAGTGTGCTTCCCTCACTCAGAAAAGTCATCCTTATAAATTGACTCATCCTTAGAAAGTACCTGATACAAGAGGCAATACAAAATTGGGAAAGATTAGCCTCATATCTCTGAATGTCAGAGGTTGTCTACTCCAGAATTTTCTAGCTTCCAGTCCCTGAGCCACTTCTTGCTTCATCTCTACAATCTGCAGCACCCTTCTCTGCAGGGGTGTTTCTGACCAGACCGTATCACCATCAAGCCCCAACCACCAAATTCTCTTCTCCCCAGGCTTGAGGGCAGCATGGAGACTTCAGATCAGTGCTTCTTGTGGAGAAACACTATTTTCATCCAAGCTCTGTCACTTGATGGATGAAATAGCTTGGCTAAGGTCCCACTGCCACATCCTCGTCCAGAGTCTAGGTCTCCTGAACACAAAGTGTGTCCTAGCGCCACATTCCATGCGGCACATGGTGAAGGTTAACAGCCAGTAATACCTCCAGCTGCTCCTTCAAGAATCCACTCAATTCCACAAACACTGGTTGAGCACCCAAAGTGTGCCTGGCCCCGTAACTGGTTAGAACCTGAGGGTAGCAAGGAGAGCAGCAGAAAGCCTGTCCTTGAAGAGTTTCCTGGAAGTTCAAACATAGAATGAAAGAAGTAAGAATCTTACAGTTGAGATATTGATAAATAGGTGAAAGCAGCAATCAGTTTAACCTCAAAGAGGGCTTAAAGCACCTTCTCAGAACCTCCTCCAAGAGTCATGCCTAGACTGGACTCTGATTATGACAGATATGATTTTTTATAAAGAGGCAGAGAGGAAAGAAGGAAGGAAAGGAGAGAAAAGAAAGAGAGGAAAACTGAATAGTCTGTGGCTTCTTCCTCCCCCTTCCCGTACTTGGACACAGCTCTGCTTCTTTCAGACTTTTCAGCAGGGACCTCACTACTCTGAAGTCCTAGGATGAAAGGAAAGAGCTGAATTATTTTTTCCTCTAGATTTTCCTTACCTGGCCCTCCGCCCAGACTTCAGGGACAAACTTCCACATAATTATAGAAGCTTGGTTACTACAGAACACAATCAATGATAGACATTCCCTCCATCAAAGGCACAATGAGGTCTTCTGGATCAATCTGTGTCAGTGACGGGGATGCAGATACGGAGGGAGACCTGTCAGTCAGTCCCATCTGTGCCCAGTCCAGGCTCAGCCACACAGAGGTCACCGCTCTACCAGAAAGTTCATGCTGCCCTTTAGCAATCTTTACAAATCTTTCTTCTCCATTGTGACAACAATAAAATCCAAAAGGAAAGAAAAGGAGAGAGAGAGAGAGGCAGTGGGCAAGTGCACTGGCAGAAAAATTGAGCAGGAGTTGACGTTAACATGGAAACAAGTAATTCTGATTTCCTTCTCTTTATATAAGCAAAAAGCAAAAGGAAAGAGAGAAAGCAGAAAACAAGACAAAAGCTTGTCTCCGGAGTGCTCTCTCTTTCCTCTCTTCCCCTCTCTTCCATCTGGCAAAAGATGAAGATACATCCTACAGCCCCAAACGATTTCGGATGGGGACTTGCCTGAGTACAGAAAGGAAACCAGCTTTCCCTCCGCCCGACCAGGATGCTTGCACCCGAGTTCATTCGCCCACCCTGCCCACATTTTCCTGCCTGTTGCACGCAAAAGCACTTGTCTCCAAACACCAATTACCGATATTCAGAACTGTGGTTTTCCTACCCTGGTTAGGGATTCCTCCATGAGAGCCTGGGGTGAGCTCCTGAGTTCAAAGAGAACCGGGGTGAGGGTGGAGGGAAATCCCTTCTCCACCCTCCACACGGTTCTTGTTGCCAAGGGAACCCTTGCTTTGTCAGGGAGGCTAAGAATGGCCGCCTCTCCCAGGGCCTGGCTCCAGGAGTGGCCGAAGCACCGCACAGGGATGGGGCAGAGGGAGGGAAGCTCCGCACAGGCTGGGGACAAAGAAATCACTTTCAAGGGATGAAAACAATGGTGAAAAACATAGGGCCTTAGGAGGCGCCGGTGGCGGGAGGCAGTAAGTTTATCGATGATGCTGCGATTGGATTTGAGTTGGCTTTTGTGTCCCTGAAGGGAGTGAAATTCAAATCTGTATTTCAGAGGAGACGCTGAGGGAGGAGGAGGGGCCAGGGTGGAAGGGGTGCGTCTTGTCCTTCTGCAGCCATGCTGAGCAGTAACCAGATCAAAAACTATTTTGTTAACAGGCTTAGTGGAACCTTAGACTGAAGTTAGGAATTATTGTTTTGTCTAGGGATTGGTTGGAGGAGGATCTGGGTGTTTCCTAGAAATCAGGTGGAGTCTGGCCAGGAGATGATGGTATACTTTTTTGGATGAGCAAGCATATTCTCTTTTGCCCTGAATTTTAGGGACTGATTTGGCTTTCCTTTGAGGAAGAGATCTTTCAGAGAATGGGTCAAAGGAGCACGTTTTATGTGTGCTTATTTTGAAAGCCATTTGTCAAGGGCAGGGCAGGTTAAGTGGTGGTTTAGAGAATTTGGACGGGCTCTAATTCCTAGCCTACTGGCTGGCATGGTGTAGGTGTTCAATAAAGAATCTGCTTTTTGAAGAGTTGTCAAAAGACAAGCGTCTTGTCTTTCCAGCAAGGTAGGGAGACAAATATTTGACAGATGGTATGGTTAAGGCTGAAAGAACCTGGCTTAGCTGTGGACCCATGATGGAACGGCAGTAGCAAACAGACTCCAGCCCATAGCCCACTACTTTTGACCATGGTGTCTAATGACTTTTTATTTATTTATTAAATTTATTTGTTTTAATTGGAGGCTAATTACTTTACAATATTGTATTGGTTTTGCCATACATCAACATGAATCCACCACAGGTGCATGCGTGTTCCCATTCCTGTACCCCCCTACCACTTCCCTCCCCATACCATCCCTCTGGGTCATCCCAGTGCACCAGCCCCAAGCATCCTGTATCCTGCATCGAACCTAGACTGGTGATTCATTTCTTATATGATATTATACATGTTTCAATGCCATTCTCCCAAATCATCCCACCCTCTCCTTCTCCCACAGAATCCAAAAGACTGTTCTATACACCTGTGTCTCTTTTGCTGTCTCACATACAGGGTTATCATTACCATCTTTCTAAATTCCATATATATGCGTTAGTATACTGTATTGATGTTTTTCTTTCTGGCTTACTTCACTCTGTATAATCGGCTCCAGTTTCATCCACCTCATTAGAACTGATTTAAATGTATTCTTTTTAAGGGCTGAGTAATACTCCATTGTGTATATGTACCACCACTTTCTTATCCATTCATCTGCTGATGGACATCTAGGTTGTTTCCATGTCCTGGCTATTATAAACAGTGCTGTGATGAACATTGGGGTACATTTCTCATACAGGGTTATCATTACCATCTTTCTAAATTCCATATATATGTGTTAGCATACTGTATTGGTGGTTTTCTTTCTGGCTTACTTCACTCTGTATAATTGGCTCCAGTTTCATCCACCTCCTTAGAACTGATTCAAATGTATTCTTTTTAATGGTTGAGTAATACTCCATTGTATATTTGTACCACAGCTTTCTTATCCATTCATCTGCTGATGAACATCTAGGTTGCTTCCATGTCCTGGCTACTATAAACAATGCTGTGATGAACATTGGGGGTACACGTGTCTCTTTCAATTCTGGTGAACAACTAATCTCAAAAATATACAAGCAACTCCTGCAGCTCAATTCCAGAAAAATAAACAACCCAGTCAAAAAATGGGCCAAAGAACTAAATAGACATTTCTCCAAAGTAGACATATAGATGGCTAACAAACACAGGAAAAGATGCTCAACATCACTCATTATCAGAGAAATGCAAATCAAAACCACAATGAGGTACCATTTCACATCAGTCAGAATGGCTGTGATCCAAAAGATACAGTTCTTTTCTATCTGTTACTCTCTCAAGCTCCTTTCCAATTGAATAGTTATTACATAGCTGGAATGTGGACCACTGCAGGTCCTTCTCATTCCCTGGCCACAGAAATTATCCTAATTTTTCTATATCTAGACTGCTCTGGATCCTCAAAAACCTGTATGTCATTTCCTTCTCATCCTTTCCTTTTGAGGTATCCAATGAAGAGAACATTTCTGCAAATCTCATTAACAGCAAAGACTTTTGTGAGCTTCAGTGGGAAATAGAAAACAGGTGGGTGTCAAATGTAAGAAACTGGTTCTGAAAAGTCACAATAGATAGGTAGACAGAGATGTCCACATACATATGTGTTATCTGTACCAGCTTTATTGGGGACTGGGCAGTAGGAAGTGTAGGCATCAGGTGCTATTTTCTGTTTTAACAGTTAATAATTACATTGAGGAATTTTTCTCACACTTCTGTTGGTTCTTAATTATTTATAGCTCAGATCCCCAGCTCTGTCATAACACTTTCTGCCTCCTGTCTCTAGAGATGGCTATCAATAAAACCAGCTGCTAGAGAAGAGTGACTTTAGATCATGGACTGAGTTAAATTTAAAGTCTTCATACTGCAGAATATATTCTATTGGTTTCTCCTTCCTGTGTTGGCAACAAAATTTCTCTTGCTTTGTTGATCATTCCCTAGCTATTCAAAGGAGTGATGATCATTAGATTAATTGAAGGGAAAAATATGGCAAAGGCAGTATTATATTCATCTAAGAACACTTCGGCTCATGTGGCTTGACATGATATATACAGTTGTAAGTGTTGCTTAGGGGAAAGTATTTCACAAAAAGTTAAGAGTTCTTGAAATATAAAAATTTGATCAAAACATAGAATCATGCTCAGAGAGTTTATTGTCAACTTTCTTGTTTTAAAAATTCACACAGAACATTAAACTGGAGATGCACAAATAATGAATGTGGACAGGACTAAAAGGCTTAGAAAGATATTTAAAATACAAAAGTGAAGTAAGAGGAGCTTAAAAAAAAATCATAATCATATAATGGCAAGCATTGAAAATAGATCCCTTGGCTAAAAACCCAAATGCAATATCATTTAGTTGTTCTCAAAAGTATACCTTGTAATAAATTGATTGAATCTAGCTTTTTGTGGAATAAAAATTTCTGTATACATATGTAGAAAATGAAGACAAATAAAGGTCCTGTTAACTGTTAGGTGTAGTTGTAGATATATTTCTTTAAAACTGGGGATTAACTTTCATTTAAATGGAATTTTATATTATATTTTTGAGATTAGTTGTTTGTCAGTTGCTTCATTTGCTATTATTTTCTCTCATTCTGTAGGCTGTCTTTTCACTTTGCTTATAGTTTCTTTTGTTGTGCAGAAGCTTTTAATTTTAATTAGGCCCCATTTGTTTATTTTTGCTTTTATTTCCAATATTCTGGGAGGTGGGTCATAGAGGATCCTGCTGTGATTTATGTCAAAGAGTGTTTTGCCTATGTTCTCCTCGAGGAGTTTTATAGTTTCTGGTCTTATGTTTAGATCTTTAATCCATTTTGAGTTTATTTTTATGTATAGTGTTAGAAAGTGTTCTAGTTTCATTCTTTTATGAGTGTTTGACCAGTTTTCCTAGCACTACTTGTTAAAGAGATTGTCTTTTCTGCATTGTATAGTCTTGCCTCCTTTGTCAAAGATAAGGTATCCATAGGTGTGTGGGTTTATCTCTGGGCTTTCTATTTTGTTCCATTGATCTATATTTCTGTCTTTGTGCCAGTACCATACCATCTTGATGACTGTGGCTTTGTAGTAGAGCCTGAAGTCAGGCAGGTTGATTCCTCCAGTTCCATTCTTATTTCTCAAGATTGCTATGGCTATTCAAGGTTTTTTGTATGTCCATACAAATTGTGAAATTATTTGTTCTAGCTCTGTGAAAAATACCGTTGGTAGCTTGATAGAGATTGCATTGACTCTGTAGATTGCTTTGGGTAGTATACTCATTTTCACGATATTGATTCTTCTGATTCGTATCCATGAACATGATATATTTCTCCATCTGTTAGTGTCGTCTTTGATTTCTTTCACCAGTGTTTTATGGTTTTCTATATATAGGTCTTAGTTTCTTTAGGTAGATATAGTCCTAAGTATTTTTTTCTTTTCGTGGCAATGGTGAATGGAATTGTTTCCTTAATTTCTCTTTCATAATGACTTTTTTAAAACAGAGAAATCGAAGGAACTCTGCATCCAAATATTGCTCTACAGTAGGAGAGAATAGCACAGAGGTAAAGCGAAACAAGAACTGGTCACCTCTGCATCTGATCTGGACTAAAGATGGGATGAGGCTATTCACAGTGAGCTACAATGAAGTGTCAAGAAAACACATATGTGCGCACACACACATACACACATCTGTCTCCCTGTGAGCTGGAGAGCTTCTCCTATCACTGATGTTCTAAGCTCAGCCCTGGCATTTGTTGCTCTAGGCATCTCCTGTTGCTCTCCCAAAGCTCAGCTTCCATAGAACTTTTAAAAGATCTTCTTCATGATACTTATCACCCTAATATAGTCATGGGAGACTGATTTAGGCATTAGTGTGATCGCAGGATGGCCCTCTACCAGAATAAAATCTCCCTGAGGAAAGGCACCAGGCTTCATTCCTTTTCTGTCTCTTAAGCACCCAGTAAGATTCCCCTGGCATAGTAGGGGCATGATACACTTACTTAAGAGTCAAGGGTCATGAGCCCATTTGTAAGTGCTGTGTTGAGCATCATCTATATTATGCCCCAGGGAGTATTCAAGAGATGTTGGAGGTATTGTGTCTGCCTGCTTTGAAATGTTTCAGCCCTAGGTGAGATGAAGGACTCCTTCAATATAACTTAAGTCTATTGCAGTAAGTGTAACTGAAGATAATAAAGATCATCATTTATTTAATGGACAAAACCACACTCTCTTGGTGACTTTGTCGGTCAAATTGTGGCCCAGCACCCTGAGCTGCCAACAAGCCCAGTCAGGCTTGCAGTGGCCATGCTTTCTTCTCATAAGTACCCCTGACTTCAGTTCAATTCAGTTCAGTCTCTCAGTCGTGTCCGACTCTTTGTAACCCCATGAATTGCAGCATGCCAGGCCTCCCTGTCCATCACCAACTCCCAGAGTTCACTCAGACTCATGTCCATTGAATCAGTGATTCCATGCAGCCATCTTATCCTCTGTCGTCCCCTTCTCCTCCTACCCCCAATCCCTCCCAGCATCAGTCTTTTCCAATGAGTCAACGCTTCGCATGAGGTGGCCAAAGTACTGGAGTTTCAGCTTCAGCATCATTCCTTCCAAAGAAATCCCAAGGCTGATCTCCTTTAGAATGGACTGGTTGAATCTCCTTGCAGTCCAAGAGACTCTCAAGAGTCTTCTCCAACACCACAGTTCAAAAGCATCAATTCTTCGGCGCTCAGCTTTCTTCACAGTCCAACTCTCACATCCATACATGACCACTGGAAAAACCATAGCCTTGACTAGACAGATCTTAGTTGGCAAAGTAATGTCTCTGCTTTTGAATATGCTACCTAGGTTGGTCATAACTTTCCTTCCAAGGAGTAAGCGTCTTCTAATTTCATGGCTGCAGTCACCATCTGCAGTGATTTTGGAGCTTGGACCTTTGTTGGCAAAGTAATGTCTCTGCTTTTGAATATGCTATCTAGGTTGGTCATAACTTTCCTTCCAAGGAGTAAGCGTCTTCTAATTTCATGGCTGCAGTCACCATCTGCAGTGATTTTGGAGCTCCCAAAATAAAGTCTGACACTGTTTCCACTGTTTCCCCATGAAGTGATGGGACCAAATGCTATGATCTTCGTTTTCTGAACGTTGAGCTTTAAGCCAACTTTTTCACTCTCCTCTTTCACTTTCATTAGGAGGCTTTTTAGCTCCTCTTCACTTTCTGCCATAAGGGTGGTGTCATCTGCATATCTGAGGTTACTGATATTTCTCCTGGCAATCTTGATTCCAGCTTGTGCTTCCTCCAGCCCAGCATTTCTCATGATGTACTCTGCATATAAGTTAAATAAGCAGAGTGACAATATACAACCTTGATGCACTCCTTTTCCTATTTGGAAACAGTCTGTTGTTCCATGTCCAGTTCTAACTGTTGCTTCCTGACCTGCATATAGGTTTCTCAAGAGGCAGGTCAGGTGTTCTGGTATTCCCATCTCTTTCAGAATTTTCCAGAGCTTATTGTGATCCACACAGTCAAAGGCTTTGGCATAGTCAATAAATCAGAAATTGATGTTTTACTGGAACTCCCTTGCTTTTTCCATGATCCAGCAGATGTTGGCAATTTGACCTCTGGTTCCTCTGCCTTTTCTAAAACCAGTTTGAACATCTGGAAGTTGACCATTCATGTATTGCTGAAGCCTGGCTTGGAGAATTTTGAGCATTACTTTACTAGTGTGTGAGATGAGTGCAATTGTGTGGCAGTTGGAGCATTCTTTGGCATTGCTTTTCTTTGGGATTGAAATGAAAACTGACTTTTTCCAGTCCTATGGCCGCTGCTGAGTTTTCCAAATTTTCTGGCTTACTTACTTACCCTGACTTACTTAGCCTTTAAAGAGATTCTGGTCTAGGCACTTTACTCAGTGGTAGAAGGACCACAATCAGCTCCATCTTGGCACTTTCCCTACTCCAGAAGCTACTTCTCTTTCACAAGAAAACCTGTCTAAATTCATTGAAGCTCAGCATCAAAAAGCACAAGTTACAACTGGTGCACAACCACAAAAAGAAACGGCGTTTTGAACACTCTTATCCATTTTGGGCATCTGGTTTCCTGCTCATTCTGTCAGGGTAAACTGACACAGTGTGTCCTTTGTATGGAGGAAGAGCTAGCTGGTCAACCAAGGAAAAGATCCAACCAGCAGGGGCAGGCTCTTGTCCTCACTGTAGCTTCATGCCAGAGAGAGCAGGTGGACAGTGCTAGGTGCTGAGGGGAGGAGGAGAGGGCTGATGCTTTTCTGGCCACCTGAAGGTCACAGAGGCAGACTGAGGTCCCGGGTCACATGCTGAGTGAGCAAAGATGGGATCGGAGCCTGAACTCAGGACACCCCTCACACCTTCCTGAGCCTGTCTTGCCCTCAGGTCCCCTTCCCTCTGGTGGGCCCCTCCCCACCTCCAGCCCCAACAGAGTGATAACCTGAGCTCTTCATTCTGTCTGGTGACACTACTCTTCACAGTAAGATGCTGCCATGTCTGTCCATTGCCTCAAAATCACCTCCATCTCACAGGCTTTCGGTGGCCTGGGCTTCCCAGCCTTTCCTCAGAGGCTCCATTCACTTTTCTCGTGCTCACCTCTTCTCTGAAATACTCAGAGATGTTATTTCACCTCACCACTTTCTCTTGGCTTTTCCTCCTCTGAAATGAGACTCAAGTGATGGCCGTGTCATGGATATGGTGCCTGATCAGGTTGTGAGATTACTTTGCTGTGCCGGGGAGTGGTGTGGAAGTCCTTTGGTGGAAGAGGCTAAAGGGGACCCTGTTATGGTGAAGGGAAGGGCACTGTCTTGGTGCTCAGCCTTCATCACAAGTGCTGAGCATTTTGGGGAGAGAGTGTAAATAGGGAAGGAGATGTAAAGGAAGGCAGAGGAATTAGCATCCATCCATATCTACTGATCAAGTGCATTTATTCTGGGCACCAAGTAGCTTCTATTTGAATCAATACCATTACCACACACTGAGGCCTCAAAGGCAAATGCCTATAGGGGCCAGATAATGAGGTAAGTGAGGGCAGAAGACCTTATGTCAGACAGTAAGGGGTGGTGGAGACTGGGGTAAAATAGAGAGAAAATGCCATGTGTAAAGAGCGCTGTGGTTTCTCAGCCCCAGCTACTGACTGACATGTGGGATTGCAGCCCTGGATTGCCAGAACTTTTGCTGTTTTAAGAGAAGCTGGAAATGTGTGAAATTTCACAATTTAAAGCTGCTGATTCAAAATATTAGCAAATATTGTGTAGGGCAAGCAAAATATATTGGTGGGCTCTGTCCAGTGCATGAACTTCCACTTTGCAACCTTTGCCCAATAGTGAGTTTTCCCGAGTCTGTGCACAGGCATCTGCAGGCAGGAGTGTATAGCTGTCATCAGTTACCAGGATCACGAAAATTACTGAAAACACCCACAAGGTAACTGGGAGAGCCATAAATGATCTCAACACGCTACTTAGCCTACTAGCACTTAGAAGGTGCTATAGTGATCAGACAGAAAAGAATGGAAGAAAAATAATGGAAGACGGAGCTGCTTCTTCAGAGATATGATTTTGTTTGAAGAGGCGATAGGATTGATGGGAGCTCCCATCCAACTCTGGGAGATGGAGAGCCATCCTCCCAAAGCCCCGTTCAGCACAGGGAAGCTAGGTTTGTAAAGGGGGCATCACCATGGCAAATCAGATGCTGCTCCAGGTGTAGACACACACTGGCCTCAAGCATACTCTCCCCAGCTCTCAACCTGCATAAACTCAAAGGTTCATATCTGAGGATGGGTTGGCAATGGTGACATCCTCCTTTCCAAGGAAGACCTTTCTTTGCCCCTAACCCCCTGTAGAGGCTCTGGTGTGACAACTGTTGTCAATGGCCACTCTGCTAGACCCAGAAGGAAAACACCCCTGCCTTTCAAATCCCTTTTCATCATCACATCTCCTTTCTCTCAGTTATGACACGGAGAAGATACCACCCAAGAATCCACCTCCCAAATCTCTTTCGATTCTTCCCTTCCTTTTGGTTATTATTCAAACCTCACTAATTATTTTTTTTTCATAAAGCCTACTGATTTTGAGACACCTTTTCCTATTTCTACAGCCACCATCCCTACCTACGTGTTGAACATTCCAAATTCCTATTGTAATTCATGGCCTCTGAAGAAGGTTTTTCTTGCCTTCAGTCTCTCCTCACCTGCCCCAAGCACCATTTCCATCATGTCAGCCCCTTCCCTATTATTTATTATCCTAAATTAAAATACACAAACATGACCTTAACAGATTCTTTTTTTTACACTTCCTCTGTGTAGAACTGATCCAGTTACCTTCAGCCAACGGAAAGGGGATGGATTTCAGAATCACGCAGACCTCCATTTCCATCCTGGCTTTGCCATTTATGCTCTGTGTGAACTGAATAAATTATATAACCTCTCTTGGCTTCAGTTACCTCATCTTAAAATGGGGATAAATAATAGCTACCTTGCACAGTTGCTGAGGCAATTATATCAGCTAATGTAGGCTTTCTCATTGAAAGTACTTGAAAAAATGGTAGCGGTCATTAATATTACGCTCCACAAAGGTAGCATTAGAGTGGAAAATAAGAGCGTGTTTAGATCTGTCATCAAGATGATGGATGTATCAAAAGAACCTCAAGCAAGCCAGAAAAATTATGGAAATTTGCACAGTGCTATGTGTTCTGCTACAGTGCAAAATAAAACAAAAATCTAGTGAGAAAATGAAAACATACTGTTTTATTAAGTTCCAGCAATTTTGTTCCTTGAATGTTTTAGCTACATTACCTCCATTCACCAGTATGTATGGATGTCACAGGCTTTTTGGACTACGGTCATTTTTCACCTTTAGGGGGCCAGTAAGTACAGCAGAATGGAGACATTTGCGTTGTCTGAGGACAAATAATCTGAATATAAATCCTGACCCCCATTAAGAATCCAGCTGTGAACGGTGAGCAAGGTACCTGACCCTTCCAAGCCTCAGCCCCTTACCTGTACAACTAGGAGGACCGAGCCATCCGGGTACAGAGCATTATGTTAGTGGCCCTTCCAAAGGGCCTCACCTGTTTCAACTGTCTATGTTACCTTATATAACATTCTCTAAGTTCACTTCTCTAAGAAATTGTCTTGCTCAAGCTCGTCTGATACATAACCACTGCTTTAGTCTGTATCCTCGCAGCAAAAGAAATCTTAAAATCTGTAACTAGAAGTCACCAGGAAGAGTCTTTTGATTTAGATAGACTTGGTTCCGAATTCCGGTTTCCACATCAACTACCTAGTCTCTTTATCTGTAAGACAGGAGTAATAACAGTACTTTCTTTCAGAGAATCCTTGTCAAGATCCACTGAGATAATGCAGGCAATGCGTTTAGACCAGGATCTAGCCAGAGAAAAGATCCAACAGAGATCAACCGCTTTTATTGAGGTAGAAGGTGCCAGAAATCGGAGCTAGTAGGAAGAGATGCTGATCACACCTTGACACAAATAAACTGTGTGCCTTGGGTCCAGTCATACCACCTCTCTGTTTCCATGTCCACAAAATGAAAGCCATACCACTTGCCTTGTATCCCAGAGTCTCATGAAGATGAAATAATGTGGATGGGAAGATTCTTTGAAAAATGAAAAGGAAGAGTTTTTTGCTGGCAAGCAGTTATTTGTTTTCAACTCCGTGTGTGTGTGTGTGTGTGTGTGTGTGTGTGTGTGTGTGTGTGTGGTGTGTAGCTCTTTGAAGGCAGGGAATCATGTGATTTCTTCTGCACCCATTCCACAGTTTCTAATTGAATTCTATTTCTTGTTCCCACCATATTCAGTGCGTTGCTCACCCACAGCTACCATGTAGAACAGGGTACAATAAAAGACACCTACCCATGGGGGCAGAATCTCTCCCAAGGCAAAGATTCAGCTCCTTGGCCCAAGGGCCTGAGCTGCCCCAAGGAGCGGGCGAGATGAAGCATCCATCATAAATGTTCCCCAGGCAGGGAGGGAAAAATCACCTAACACTCTTGTGGCTTTTAGCAAAAAAAGAGAGAGAAGCAGGAGGGAAAAGAAAGCTCTGAGCTTTAAACAAGTGGCCAGGCTGTTTGTCATCTGTAAAATGAGGCGATGGAAAAGCATGAAAGGGCAGCGGTCACTGTGTCTGACTCGGGAATTCGTGCCTCAGACGTCTGCGCCAAGGCTCCCGGGCTGTCCCCAGCTGTGATTTCTTTTTCTTTAACAACAACAGAGAACTCTCACTGGGCTGAATTTTCCCACCTGGCTCAGGAGTTTTCAGACCTGGCCTAGGTGGTCTCTAAGTAAATATTTTCATCCTCACTCACCTCCTCCCAAGGAAAAAAATCATCTCTTTGCTCAGCTAGAGAAGAAAGCACCCAAACCAAACAACAGATTATTTGCACCATTGGAACCCTCATTCCAGGGACTCCCAGTGGGGGCATGTGGTTTAACTCAGAGTTCCAGGCTACTTGTCCATCTTCTAGACAAATCTGGTTAACACAGACCCGGAGAAAGCATTTGGATACAGGCCAAAGCACTTCAGCGCTTGTGCAGATTGGCAGCAGGATGCTTTCCACCACACAGTTCTAGAAATCCACCTGCAGGCAGAGAGGAAAGAAACTGTCTAAAGCATGAACTCGACTGCATCCTTGCCTGTGTACGTGGAGACTGAGCCCTTTGTGATTTTGCCAGAGCTAGCAGATCTGACAGAAATCCTGCTGTTGAGCTAATTTCAGGGGCTTCATCACTTTTGAATTTGGTCAATTCAGGCTGAGCACATTTTTCAGAAAACACTTTGGGTGTTCTCTATTTCTGTTTGGCATTGTGCTAGGCCATGGAAATCTAAAGACCCAAACACAACCTCTGCCTTCCAGGAGCAAGCCACTCTTGTGATGAAGACAAAAAATCTAGGTACACAATTGTAAAGATATTTGTTTCCTAGGATTTCTGGAGCAAATTATCACAACCTGGGTGACTTGAAACAATAGAAGTGTATTCTCTCACAATTCACAAGGTATGACAAACCTAGACAGTGTATTAAAAAGCAGAGACATCACTTTGCCGACAAAGGTCTGTCTAGTCAAAGCTATGGCTTTTCCAGTAGTCATGTATGGATGTGAAAGTTGGACCAAAAAGAAGGCTGGGCACCAAAGAATTGATGCTTTAGAACAGCAGTGCTGGAGAAGACTCTTGAGAATCCCCTGGACTGCAAGGAGACCAAAACAGTCCATCCTAAAGGAAATCAACTCTGAATACTCATTGGAAATACTGATGCTGAAGCTGAATCTCCAATATTTTGGCCACCTGATACAAAGAGCTGACTCATTGGAAAAGACCCTGATGCTGGGAAAGATTGAGGGCAGGAGGAGAAGCAGACAATAGAGAATGAGATGGTTGGATGGGATCATTGACTCAATGGACATGGTTTTAGGTGGACTCCAGGAGTTGGTGATGGACAGGGAGGCCTGGTGTGTTTCAGTCCATGGGGTCACAAAGAGTCAGACATGACTGAGCGGCTGAACTGAAATGAGAAATCCATGGTGACCCCTGGCTTATACCTGTAAAACTCCATTCTCTGCCTCCACCTTCACAGGGCCTCCCTGCTGGGTCTCTGTGTCAAATCTCTCCTTTCTAAATCCACTGGATTTAGGGTCCTTGTTAAATCCACATTGACTTCATCCTAAGATCCTTAATGACATCAGCCAAGACCTCATGTCCAAGTAAGCTCACGTCATAGGTGCTGAGAACTAGAGCTTAAACATATTGTTTGGAGGTGCAGTTCAGTTCACTGCAAAGACCAAATGTGATAGCTGCTGTAAAAATAGAGACGGGCACAGGACACCAGTGAAATGGACAGGGGGATGGTATCATGCAGCTGAGTGGAGTCTAGGAGAGCTCCTAGAGGAGGTGATTCCTACTAGAAGCTTCAGATAAAAGTGAGAATCTGTGTCTTGAAACAGTTGCTTGTGTGAAGGCTTGGAAGTTGGATAAAGTGTCCTTTTTTTTTTTTGCATTTGAACTTTGATGGGCTCTCTGGATCCCCTCCCTGCTGATCTCTCCACTATGTCCTTATCCTGACCCCTATCCCGACAAGAAAGGTCAGTGTGCAAGGTGCCCAGGATGGAATTTCAAAGCATGTAGGCTTAGCCCACAGTATGGAGAGCTCCTCACCCTAACCCACATCACAACCACAGAAAGAGCCCAAAGCCACCCCCGTCTCACCCTCCTTTTCTCTCCTTCTCATCATCAGATTCTTGTAAGTATCCTTGTCTTCCTGAGAACCCCAACCTGCATACTAAATACACATTCATTCATACCCACGAGTGAGTGTCATCTGTCTCAACCTTTAAATGTATTCCTGGGTGGGCGATCAGAGTCTGCCTCAAACAGAGGAACTGGTGGGACTGGGGAATACCTTAGAGGTTGGTGTGAATGGAATGTGCAGTGTGAGTAGAGTGGAGAGGAAGTAACTCCACCCTGGAGAGGTAGACAGGAGACAGAGCACGGAAAGCTTGGCAAAGAAGATGGACTATAGCAAAGCACAAACTGAGTAAGGCGTGTCAAAGCCAAATAGCCCTCACTCAGCTGTGAAAATCAAGAAGAAGATGCTATTTGGGAACCATCCTGGTTCTCGAGGGGTGAAGACTTCAGCATCAGGAAATATAGGCAAAGATGAACGTGTAAGTAGAAAACCTGAAGGACAGGAAGCTTTCTTGAGGTGCAGCTGATTGTCCTTACAACCAAAATTTTCTAGGGTTTGAATTTTCTTCTGAAAGCCTGTCTGCAGGTGGGTCAACCCTTCAGGTATAAGGTGCCTATGAATGAAGTTCTTATGTGGTGTGCTTTGAGTCCATTACTAACTTAGGAGGTTTCGTGCTTCTAAAGCATCTCCTGTTTGGTCAGAGGAAGGACTAGTCTTCATGAAGTGAATATGGCCAGTAGCTAATGTTGATGCAAACTTTGGAGGCAACCTGGAAAGGATACTTCCAACTTGTCATTTTCATCTAGTTGATGGAATTCCAGAGCTGCCTCTGATGGCTTCTTCTTTGATGCCCATGAAACTGACTGGACCATAAAGTAAGACCCAACAACACCTGGCACAAAGGATGAGAGCGTCTGACCCAGTGTCAGTAAGGCTTCTTTGATAAGGAGAGCAGAGCTTCTCTCATGCTGAACAATTCATCAGTACATGGATATTAACTCCCTCCATGCTGAGTGCTCTGCCTCAGCAGAGATCACAGTTCATGGGTGGGGATATTGTGTAGAGAAATGAACTGCACTGAGCCCATTTACTCCAAGAAAGCTCTTCCCCACCACACCCTGATAAAGTTTTTTTTCTAATGGTCCTTTATCTGAAATAGCCCACCAAGAACATTATACAGCTAATGCAGAAGGCCACATCCCAGGCATTCTTGTTACCAATCCAAACTTATTATTTATGTGTGGCTTTGGATGCTCTTCAGAAGATTCACTGAAGCATTCACACCAGTTCAGTCCAAAACGTCAACCTTTAGCTAGACCATTCTTTACATGACAGCGCTGGCACTGTGAATCATTTCAGAGTCGAAATGTCAGGCGCATGATCTCCCATAGGAAAAAAAAATATAGAAGGAAAATTGCCAGCAGTTCCTGACCCTCAGCTACTTTTCCTTAAAGGCCCTATGGTATTCCATATTAGAGGCTTGGAAAACAACCATATGACTGTCAGCAAACTGCAGGAATTGTACTGGCAAGATTGACTTGTGGTGGCTCTGTCTACAGATTGTGTTTCTTGTCTGACTGCCAAGACCCACTGTCCCTGATAAATGTAGCACTCAGAGAGGGCCAGTGAGAGAGGTGCATTGTACCCCAGAAACCAGCCCTCTGCAGAAGGTCAGTGAGACCAGATCTAGAAACCAAGCAAAGATGGTGGACAAAGGATTGGAGAATCCAGGGGGTTGCTTTTGGAAAACCTGAGGCATATCAGTGTGTAATCATCGCTTGCACATTGCCAATAGGTGCAGCTAATTATAGGGATTGTGGGGGTACAAATAAATATCTGATGTGAACTTGTCCTCCAGAAACTGTCAGTCTATGTGGGCAGCTAGTGGACATTCTATGTGAAAACATAAAGTGAAACATAATTTAATAAATGGAGCATATTAAACATTATATCTATAATTTATTAATGCTGAGAGTATGGGAAATGATAGCTTCCAGTTTGGAGCAGCTAGAGGATATAAACATTGTTATTTACTTAATCTTATTAGTTCTGAGTGCCCTAACTGATACTAGCTCATTTAATCCTCCGCACAGTCTGATGATGTTACGTACTGTTAGCATACTCATTTGTTCCTTTTAGATAAAGAAACTGAAACAAAAATGTTAAGTAGCCTTCATAAGGTCATGGCATCTGGTCCCTGGTTCCATCACTTCATGGTAAATAGAAAGGAAAGAAATGGAAGCAGTGACAGATTTTATTTTCTTGGGCTCCAGAATCACTGTGGACGGTGAGTGCAGTCATGAAACTAAAAGACACTTGCTCTTTGGAAGAAAAGCTATGACCAATCTAGACAGCATATTAAAAAGTAGAGACATCACTTTGCTGACAAGTCAGTAGAGTCAAAGCTATGATTTTCCCAGTAATTATGCATCAGTGTGAGATTTGGACCATAAAGAAGGTCTCACACTGAAGAACTGATGCTTTAGAATTGTGGTGCTGGAGAAGACTTTTGAGAGTCTCTTGGACTGCAAGGAGATCAAACCAATCAATCTTAAAGGAAATCAATCCTGAATATTTATTGGAAGGACTGATGCTGAAGCTCCAATACTTTGGCCACCTGATACAAAGAGCTAACTCACTGAAAAGAACCCTGATGATGGAAAGATTGAAGGCAAAAGGATAAAGGGGCAGCAGAGAATGAGATGATTAGGTAGCATCACTGACATGCATTTGAGCAAACTACAGGAGACAGTGAAGGCAGGAGTCTGGTGTACTAGAATGCATGGGGTTACAAAGAGTTCAATACAATTTAGTGACTGAACAACAACAATGAGGTCACACAGCTAATAAGTGACTGGGTTGTGATTTAAAATCTCATGGAAGGAAAAAAGAACTTAGGTTAGCTTTTGTAGTAGAATTTGAAATGCAAGAAGGTCATTGGTGAGGAAGGGAGTGACATCATGGAAGATTCACATTCTTCACTTTTGAATAGTTGATCTGTTGATAAAAGTAGCAAACAATGTAAAGGGAGATGGTGGAACGACTTAGTCAACACCTGGTATAGATCTCAGTTACGGAAAACAGAAATGAGTGGAGAAATGCAAAATAATCTATACATGAGGCATTGACACAGATTAATGACCAAATGGATATGAGAGAAAAGGAAGTCAAGAAAGTCAAGACTTCTCTCAAGTTTTGACCTAAAAGCTAGTGGTACCATTGACAGAATCAGGGAAGATAAGATGAAGCATGGGTTTTGAGATGACTGTAGAATTTCCAAATACAGGCAACCCTCAAGCAATTGCTTAAAAGTGGAGCTTGGCCTTAGGAATGTGGTCAGGCTTGGATTTATGGACTAGGGAACTATTTATGGCTGTGACTGTGAGCGATACAAGTGCTCCAAGGGAAGGCAAAGAGTAGAGAGCAGAAGTTAGGGACTGAGCTTTGTCCCAATACACTTACCAGAGGAAGTGAATTAACTAAAATGAAACAGAAAGAAGATAGAAGAAAGGTAAAACACTAGGCTGGTATATCACTGTGAAAATCAAGGGGAGATGCTCTCAGAAAGAAGCGGATAGTTATCAGTTTGTAATGCTGCAATGAGGTAATGGAAAGTAGGGAGGGAGGCAAGAAAAAATAATCATGGTGACTTCTGGGCAGCCAGTATAAATGAGGTGTCCCTTTGCTCACTTCTGTAGGCTGAGTTTTGACTGTTCTGTCAACATTTCCTGATATAGAAAGGTTTTAAACCTCTCATCCTCCCATCACTCTCCTCGTCTGTAGGAAACACATAATGAGAAGATAGCATGGACTCAAATGGAAAGGCTCTACTGATAAAAACAAATTTGGCAGCTGATAGAGCAGGTCATAGTTAGGGATAGAGCCCTCATGCTACAAAATTTCTTCCAGACTGTCACAGTCTTTAAATGCAACTATTCAACCAGTTGTGAATCCATTTGGGGGATTTGCTGAATGACTGGCTGAAATGAATAAGTATTATATTTTGAGTGGTGTTTTAATTTATCAGCATGGCAAGTTTTAGTTCAATGGTGAATGAAGTTACAATGCTATAATTTGTTCCTAATGAGCAAACATGGCTTCTTAATGATCACTATTTTTTCAAAAAATTTTGAACCTACACCTAAACATTCTTTCCTAGAACATTGCCAAGGATAAATTTTAAACTCAAGGAACTAAATTTCAGTAAATTTGGATATCTTCTGATCACTAGTCCATTGAGAACTCTCCTGTTCATTATATGATCTCAGAAATAATAAGACTGCTTAGAGGATATAGGGATATATATTTTCACCATAAATTTTTTTCAGATAAAACTTTTCAAGGCCCAAAACCCTGAACTTGAATTCATAGGTATCTAATTGTTCCCTCTCAATGTTGACTTGAGTTCTTTATATTTCTTATTCTATATAATTCTTTATATTGCTTATTCTATTCTTTCAGATATGACACATCTTGATAGAAAATCTGATACCCTGGGACTTCCTTGATGGTCCAGTGGTTAAGAATCCTCCTTGCAATCCAGGGGACACAGGTTTAATCCCTGATCGGGGAACTGAGATCCCATGTGCTGTGGAGCAACTAAGCCCGAGTGCCACAGCTGCTGAGCTGGCCTACTCTGGACAAGTTCTATTCTGAAAAACAGGCCTAGAGAGTCTGCATGCTATGTCTATAGAGTCTGTACGTCACAACGAAAGATTCTGCGTGGTGCAACGAAGGTTGTGCATGCTGCAACTGAGACCTGAAGCTGCCAAATTAATTAATTAATTAAAAAAATCTGACACCCTAATACGAGTTGAAAGTTGAGTGTCCTTCCTTCTCTCTGTTATTCAGCAATGCAATGAAGAAATACTTTATTCTGATAGTCAGCTTTCCCAGCAGCCAGAAAATGAATGGCATGGTTACTATATCTTCTGATTCAACTCCATTTTTCAAATGGATTCTTTTCAGATCTAAATGGAGAAACCCCTTGCCCCTCCCCCCCCAGCCCCCATCATGTATCTGCACAGTTTCATGGGCTATCTCTCCTCTTTTGTTCCAGTTGGGATTATTTTCAACTGAACGGCTGGAATTTCAACTTTGGCATTCTTCAAACTTAGAAATTCCCATTCACTTTAGAAATCTTCTAGATATAGACCTATTTCTATCTATCTCTGAATTTCTTAATGCCTTGGGTATGTGTTCAAAAATATTCCTTGTATCTATAAATGCCCTGACATGGTTCTCTCAATATTCCTGTTAATATCATTTTGAAGGCCAATATTAAGTACAAGGGGAATCCTCTTTCTTTTCCCCCTGTACTTTCTAAAAGCTGAAATTTGTTAACGAGGTAAATAATTGTGAGATAATCTACTTTTAATGGAGTTGGACTTTTGGTAAATTTATGGGGAGACAGAGTTTCCCAGGTGGTGGTAGTGGTAAAGAACCCATTTGCCAATGCAGGAGATGTAAGAGATGCTGGTTTGATTCCTCAGTCAGCAAGATCCCTTGGAGGAGCACATGGGAACCCACTCCAGTATTCTTGCCTGGAGAGTCCCACGGACAGAAGAACCTGGTGGACTATGGTCCAAAGGGTCACAAAGAGTCGAACACCACTGAAGCCACTTGGCATGCACAAGCACACATGGAGAGATAAAATTCCTTATCATATTGGGATCACTTCTACATTTTAAAATATGACTGGAGCCGATTATACAGACTGAAGTAAGCCAGAAAGAAAAACACCCATACAGTATACTAAGGCATACATATGGAATTTAGAAAGATGGTAATGATAATCCTGTATGCGAGACAGCAAAAGAGACACAGATGTATAGAACAGTCTTTTGGACTCTGTGGGAGAGGGAGAGGGAGAGGGTGGGATGATTTGGGAGAATGGCATTGAAACATGTATAATATCATATAAGAAATGAAGCACCAGTCTAGGTTCAATGCAGGGTGCAGGATGCTTGGGGCTGGTGCACTGGGATGACCTGGAGGGATGGTGTCAGGAGCGGGGAGGTGGGAGGGGGGTTTTGGATTGGGAACATGTGTACACCTGTGGCGGATTCATGCTGATGTGTGGCAAAACCAATACAATATTGTAAAGTAAAAAAATACTACTACTAAATAAATAAATAAATGATATATATATGCTTCACCATATACTCAGACTATCTCTGGAATCAGGTAACAGTTGTTAGGGGAAGGGAATTGAATGGCTGAGGAACAAGGGAGGGAGGAAACATCTTGACTTTTCCATTATGTTCGTGTACTATGTGTTTACAAGAACAAATAAACTTAACTGGTGGTCAGATTTCATAACAACAAAAACAACAACAACAACAACAATATATATATATATATAAGTCTATATTTTAAAATATAAAATTCAAATATAGGGCTTCCCAGGTGGCTGAGTGGTAAAGAATACACCTGTCAATGCAGGATACAAGAAACACAGGTTCAATCCCTGGGTTGAGAAGTTCTCCTAGAGTAGAAAAGGGCAACCCACTCATGTTCTTGCTTGGAAAATCCCATGAACAGGTAACCTGATGGGCTATAGTCCCTGGGGCTGCAAAGGATCAGACACAACTGAGCAACTGAGCATGAACATATTTGAAAATAAGTTTTAACATGATTTATACTTAATATTAGGAAAATACCCTTAAACACTACCTTAAACACTAGGGAGACTGCAGTATTATGCCACCAAAGTGAACTTCGGATTCTCTTTTTCACAATTGAAATACTTTTCACTTTACTTCCCCTCTCGGATCTGTAGATTTTTGTACAGTATATGATTCCACTATATACAGGTCTAAATTCCTCTCTGTTTCCTGTCTCTACTAGGCAACATGCCATTGAGTTCCTCCAACCAAGATTGAAAGAAAACTTTATAATAATTAAGGACTAGCTACAAGCCAACACGCAACAAGAAAGACTTGAAATGCATATGTTAGAAGTTTCTAGAAGGACTCATCAAGCTCACAGTAACTGAATCCTTTCATCCAGCTCTGTAAAGGCATTTACCTCATGAGAAACTTCTTCAGAGGTGGCCAAATTGATCCTCCTTAAGCCTACAGCCACTTGCAGTTTTCAGATTTTGTGTCTTAGGTCTCCTAAGGGAATACTTTCAGCCACAAACCTCCATGGTCTTTACTCAAAGGGAGGGCCATATATTTGGGGGGAACACCCACTTTCTTCTTAATCCTTTAGGATTTTTACTTATATCCCCATGATTCCTACAATATTAAATATTTTATTTTCACATCTTTCTTCTCTACTCAACTGTAGCTTGCAGGACGGCAGACTGTGTCTGACTCATCTGTATATTTCCACCACCCACCACATGGTCGATGTTTCTTGAATAATGGTCTGGGGCTGTCTGTGGGCATGGTGTGGTGGGTCCTAGGAAAGGGTGCCTGAGTTTGTCAAGAGTGATGCTACTCCTTCAGAGCAACAGAATTTTTATCTTTGGTGACTTAGGGCAGGAAATTGGGTTGCAGAGATCTGACATTTATATATGCTCATCTGGATTGGGGTAATATTTTGTTTTTACCTTTTCTTCAAAGGTTAACATATTGTTTATTCCAACCATAGGCTTCATCACATAAGTTGAGGGATATGTAGGAGATTGCAAAAGAGTTTCATATATCTTAACTTCTCAGTTCAATTGCTTGTTCCCTCTGCTCCATAGGGTTGGCATATAAATGTAATTTGTCAGGCTCCTTGCCATGTCAGACATGACAGTCTCCATACCATCACATTTTGCAGTTTATTCAGACTTTTATTTCTCTCTCTTTGATATAAGCTCTATTTCGACTCTGTTGATCAGCTCAGAATTGTCTGCCAAATACATTCTTTTCAGTCTCCATGAAGTGTACTCAGATTTTAGCCAGGACCCTTTGTTCTGGTGCTGCAGACCACAATCTAGGAAACTAACATCTCTCCAATACCATCTTCAGCAGTCACACACTTCATCTTCCTTTCTTTTCCAAAGCCATGATCTTTAGCTGAAAGCAGAGATGAAAACATCACCTGTGTCCTGAGAATCCCTCTATGATTTTCTATCTAGAACTTGAAGGGCTCTGGGGACCCTTCCTACCACTCATTCTTACGGGAGCCAGTGGAAGGGGGTAGTGACCCATAGGGTTCAGGAACCTTATCTGGCATAGTGTCATTTGCCCTCCACGGTGATTGTTTGAATGGCTGTCCATAGACACGTGCTTCTGGAGAGCACGGTCTGAACTCTGTCCAGCAGGTCATCTGTCTGAGAGCCATAGAGTTCTTCCACATGACGGTTCTTGTAAATCTCTTCTGCTGTTCTTTAAGTAAAGGGTGGCACTTTACTAAAATCAGAATTCACTCACCAAAAGAATGTCTTTGTAGAGTTCCCCTTTTCCCTTCATTCATATAATTTTGACATCTATTTCTATTAACAACTTCAGTATATGTTTTTATCAGGGTGCTTTTCTCCTGAATTTTTTTCACTCCATATTATGTTCATTGTCTATAATATAGAGTACAGCAAGCTGATCCTCACGCTTTCCATCCATTTTTAGTAGTCACTGGAGCTTGAATACAGTGCAAATAGAACTTAAATCATAACTTGGGGGATGGAGAAACACAAAATAGATTCTGAAGGTCAGAAAACTCTAATCGATGTGAATCACTCCCCACCCTCAAGAATGAAAAAATATTCTGGGTTCCAGGGGACAGGTGTTTTCAAGTCTTACTGACTGAAATGTGTTAATGTTTCATAATCTCATTCACTTGCTCTGAAACATAACCTATGTATTGAAGAATCTTCATCTAGCTTCTCAATAGTTGGTACTGAGATATTGCAAGGCTAACAATAAGATTTATGATGTTGCAGAAAGAATACCAGGTGAGAAAGCTAGAGAACTGGGTTCTAATCCAAACTGTAACCTGCATGGTTTGGGGCTATTTATTGAATTGTGAATCTCATTTCCTGATTGATTAAACTGAGGCAAAAAATAGTCCCTGCTTTTCATTGAGTGTTTGTGAGGGCAAGATACACACATACCTATCTGCATACAGGTATAACACACACACATTTTACAAACTGTATAATACAAACAATACATTTTATGTAATTATCACATCATTTTAAAGCTAGTGTGGCAACCCAGAGCCCTATAGAAAGAGCAAGCTAGAGTAAACTGTGATTATTCAAGCAAAGCTGTCTATATGAGATTGAACAGGTAATTCATCCTGTTTGAGAAATTTCCCCTTTTGTGAAATAGGGGTGGTGATAATTCCTGGCCATCCTCCAGAATGCTCTGCTACCTGGCCCCCAAGCTCCACCTCTTCTCTTAAAGAGTGTTGCCTGGAAGGTCACCCTTCAGGAAACAGTGCACTCAACTCAATTGTCAACTCACAACTTACCCTAAAGTTCACCCAGACAACACATTAGTAGGTGAAGCAATAACATCAATATCTAAGCAAAACATCCCTGCTTAAGAGCTGGGTAAGATGGAGGTAGGAAGAATTTACATTTCTTTACACTAAGTCATTTCATACCAGCGTATAACATTTTGTACTTGAATATTTTGTAATATGGTATCAAATAACTTGAAGTTGACTGCAAGGTATTTGAGATCCTCTCAGCTTGAAGCTTTGAACACCTATATCATTATTCATTCATTCATTTCTTTCCTACCTATAATTCTTTGTAGCCGAATATGGAGAAGCTGTATACGGTCAGCAAAGAAAGATCTTGAGCTGACAATGCCTCAGATCATTAGCTTCTCATAGAAAAATTCAGGCTTAAACTAAACAAAGTGGGAAAACCACTATGCCAGCCAGGTATGACTTAAATCAAATCCCCTGTGAATATGCTGTGGAGGTAATGAGTTGGTTCAAGGAATTAGATCTAGTAAACAATGTGCCCGAAGAACTATGGACAGAGGTCCGAAATATTGTACAGGAAGCAGTGAACAAAACCATCCTAAAGGAAAAGAAAAGCAACAAGGCAAAATGGTTATCTGAGAAGGCTTTACAAATAGCTGAAGAAAGATGAGACGTGAAAAGCAAGGGAGAAATGGAAAGGTACATCTGACTAAATGCAGAGTTCCAAAGGATAGCATGGAGAGGCCTTCTTCAATGAACAGTGCATAAAACTAGAGGAAGACTGCAGAAGGGGCAAGACTAGAGATCTCTTCAGGAAAACTGGAAATATCAAGGGAATATCTTCCCCCAAATGGGTACAATAAAGGACAGAAATGGTAGAGATCTAGTAGGTGCTGAAGAGATTGAAAGGATACATGGATGAACTGTATGATAAAGATCTTAATAAACTGGATTACTATGATAGTGTGGTCAGTCACCCAGAGCCGGACATTCTAGAGTGGGAAGTCAGGAAGGCCTGAGGAAGCATTGCTGTTAATAAAGCTAGTGGATGTGATCGAATTCCGTAGAGCTATTCAAAACCCTAAAGGATGATGCCATCAAGGTACTTCACTCAATATGTCAGCAAATCTGGAAGACCCAGCAGTGACCACAGGCCTGGAAAAGGACAATCCTCATTTCAATTCCCAAGAAAGGTAGTACTAAAGAACGTTCAAACCACTGGACATTTGCACTCATCTCTGATGCTAGTAAGGTCATGTTTAAAATCTTGCATGCTAGGCTTCAGCATCTTGTGAATCAAGAACTTCCAGATGTCCAAGCTGGGTTTAGAAAAGGCAGAGGAACCAGAAATTAAACTGCCAACATTCTCTGAATCATAGAGAAAGCAAGGGAATTCCTGAAAAAACCATCTACCTCTGTTTTATCAACTAGATTAAAGCCTTTGACTGTGTGGATCATAACAAACTGTAGAAAATTCTTAGAGATGGTAATACCAGACTATCTGACCTGTCTCCTGAGAAATATATATATGAGTCAGGAAGAAAAAATTAGAACCCTGTACGGACAACCAATTGCTTCAAGATTGAGAAAGGAGTATAGCAGGGCTGTCTGCTGCCACCCTGTTTGTTTAATGTATATGCTGAGCACATCATGAGAAATGCTGGGCCAGATGAGTTATAAGCTGGAATCAAGACAGGTGGGAGAAACATCAACAGCCTCAGATATGCAGATGATACCACTCTAATGGCAGAAAGCGAAGAGAAACTGAAGAGCTTCTTGATGAGGGTGAAGGAGGAGAGTGAAAGAGCCGGCTTGAAACTAAAAAATCTAAGATCATGGCATCCAGCCACACTACTTCACAGCAAATAGAAGGGGAATATGTGGAAGTAGTAACAGATTTCCTTTTCTTGGGGCCCAAAATCACAGAGGATGGTGACTGCAGCCGTGAAATCAGAAGGCGATTGCTTCTTGACAGGAAGGCTCTGATAAACCTACACAGTGTGTTGAAAAGCAGAGGCTTTGCTCTGCCAGTGAAGGTCCGTATAGCCAAGGCTATGGTAATCCCAGTGGACACGTACTATTGTGAGAACTGGACCATAAAGAAGGCGGAATGCCAAAGAATTGATGCCTTCGAACTGTGGTGCTGGAGAAGAATCCTGAAAATCCCTTGGACAGGAAGGAGATCAAACCAGTCAATCTGAAGGGAAATCAACCTCAAGTACTCGTTGGAATGACTGACTGGGAAAGCCCCTGATGCTGGGAGAGATTTGGGGCAGAAGGAGAATAGGGCATCAGAGGATAACATGGCTGGATGGCATCACCGATGCAATGGACATAAACTTGGGCAAACCTCAGGAGATGGTAAAGAACAGGGAGGCCTGGCATTCTGCCCTCCATGGGGCTGCAAAGAGCTGGACATGACTTGGCGAATGATCAACAACAACACAATTCTTTTATTGTATTGTTTAGCTAGGGCTGCAAATTCAACCATGATCCACACTGACAAGCCTTGAGAATCATGGAGAAAATAACACTGACAGGTATAGATTCAGTATGTGACGTTGGGTCACACAGCAATGCCGTGGACCCCACAGCTGAAATCTGTGGGCAGAAGGAGGGCATGCAGGAGTGTACACACACACACACACACACACACACACACACACACACACACACACACACGGATACACATCCAAATGGCATCAGGACTGAGATCACATTTACTTGGCTACTTCATTTTTAAGGCTGTTATGTTTCTGCAGATCAGAACAAAGGAAAACCCAGGAGGAGAAGGAAGTGCAAAGAAAATCATATTGCTTTTTTGAAGTCATCTGTTGAGGAGTCAGTTGGAATCTAAATGTGATGTTGTTTACTTTGGGGGTCACATGCCAGCTGGGATGGCCAGCAATGACCTGTCACCATGTAAAAATGGGGCCCATGTACTTGGAGAAAATCTGCTTTGTTATTTTTTCATCTGAAAGAAATTAACCAGCCTATTCAAGGTGACACAGACTTAATGACAGTGACAAAAACGAGATGGCATTTTCTTTTTTTACTTCTCCAGCAGATGTCATAGGCAGTTTTGCTTTCCTGGGCATCTAAAAAGATAAGCCCAAATGACTCTAATTTTCTAATGATCTCTTTATGACAATAGAATTTGCTTCCTGGTTTTGTGCCTGGCCCTTGCACCAACATAGCAATTTTAAGGGAATGGCCTTGTCATGACCTATTTCAGTGACCTAGTCCACCTATGGTATGTTGCTATGTTTGGATTTTAGGAAAGCCCATCAGAGATGGTCCATAATTTATAAAATTGCTTGGCAAAATTGAAAACTTATGAGCAAAGAAAACATTGGTAGATTGAATCTTTTATGAAATGCACCAAAAAAACCCATTACAGAAGAGCCTTCCCAATAGCAAGAGATTCACCTGGAGAGCAGGTGGCTGCAGGTAGCCTTGCAGGTGAGTTGTGCCCATCAGCAGGGCACGTCCTTGAAAAGGCCTGAGTATAGAGTAGGGGCAGGTGTCAGCCCCCTCTGAGTTCTCCAGAAAACCCTAATTTCATGTCTCCTCATTTATCAAATGAGAGGATTGAAAGACAACATTATGTTCATCGAGAACAAAACTGAGCAAAGATGAGAGTTTCTGTTTGTACTGAGTGAGCAGCGTCTGTGCACCGTCCCCACAGTTGAGAAGACTGAAACTAAGAAGAAACTACAAGCTACCTGTCACTTACAAACCGCTTCTACCACAGACAGTGAATAAAGCCATGCATCGCCACATATCAAGAGGGACCCACGGTTTTTGCTTTTTATTCTGAGAATTCACATAATTGGATTCTGAAAGTTAGAATCCCCATCTGTAGATTTGAAGGTAATAATTTACATCATTGGAGGAGTCTTCTCATGACCAAAGATTCATCAGAGCATTTTCTTAGTGGTGAGTATCTCACCTAATTTGATGTCACTTTGAATCATCTGATTTTGTAGAACCACCAGTGAAGTGAATTCTTCCTACAGCCCTATCCTAGAAGGAGATGCTATTGATCATATAATGAGGTGGTTTTGGATCATTTTTAATTAATGCCCTTGGAACCAGTCTAAGATCAGAGGCACTCTGACAGGTTCAGCTCTAAGGAGAGACAAGTACATTTTGTAAAAAAAGAATACAGTGCTAGCTAGAGTCAGACATTAAAGGTAATTTTTTTCCAACTGAAGCAACTATGGTAGCTACAGAGACTTCTGATTCAGCGGCCTTATGTGTTTTATGCAAACTTTTATTGGGACATTCCTTAGACCTCCAGGGCATTCTAAATGTAGAAATGGAGTATTTAAAACACTACATCTAGAAATCTCCTGAAAATTCTGCATTTCTACATCTCAAGGCTACACAGATGCTGTGATGCTGTTCATTTTAAGACATAGGGAACAAAATGATAAACACCATTAAGGAGGATGAATTGGGAATTATTATCTTATGCTTCAGCTGCCTACACAGTCAAAATATTCAATTGCAAAATATTCAGTTTTCGTTTATTTGTCTGAAATTTTTTGACAGTTGCCTCCAGAGACTCTGCATTCTTCAGGATCACGCACATGTAACTTTGATAAGACAGAGCTGGATTCATTTTAACCTCGTCTCTGTCTCAGATGCCGCATTCAATTTGAAATTTTTCCGATGGTGAAAATGTATTTCTTTTAAGTGGCTCGTAGAATTAAAAAAAAAAATTGAGTTGGAGGTTCTGACAAACATCCAGATCAGCCAGTCTCACCCGATTCAATCCAAGATTTGACAAGTTGCAATACAGAAAGGCAGTCTTTTGGAGGCGAAATGGCTTGCCAGCACACGCGTCAGCTCCGGGAGAGGGCAACGCACCAGCTGCCTGACCACTCAGACTGCATCTCCGAGAGCAAAAAGGACTCTTCAGTTTCAGCACAGTGAACTTTCCCCCAGCTAATCAAAATGCCTCTTGCTTGGCCGATTGAAATACCCTCCAACCTGGTAAGGCTGCACCACTTTTCACCACTAACCTTTGCACAGGGAGACGTCCGTAAAGAAATAGAATGCAAATAAATTAGCATTCATCACTGCTGATCTAGTATAAATATTTATAAGGGAAAGATGCGGCGATTTTGAGTGATACCATGATCCCGGGTCTCACATCAATGGTTAAAAACAGTCATACTTGGGAGATTGCACTTTGCATTTTTTTTTCCATTTCACATCACCATAATCACCTAATAAATATTTAAATGGACCCATTTGCCGTAACTATAAAAGAACCGTGTAAACTTGTTGTCATCTAGACACATTAGCCGTGGTGGAGTCAATGAATTTCAACAGTCATTTAATACTGCAGCCACGAGCTACCTTAAAACTGCCAGCCCCGGCCTGCCAGGGAGCTACTGTAACAGTCCTGCTCACTAACTCCGAGCGAGACACGAGCTTCATTATAAATGCGAGCATTGCAGCTCTAATTAGGCCTGGGAGAAGTTTAACAACCATCCTACAGTCTTGCTGCTGACAAATATAAAAATAAAGCCTTGTTCGAATTAGCAACGTGAAGTGAGAAGGCCTAGAAGCACCGAGTGTCTGACAGGGCCCTGGAACAGCTCTAACCTATAGTGAGGTTATTTTGGTTCATAAACTGCTAGTATGTTACCTGCAGGAGGTCGCCCCTGTAAAATGAATTATAGTCAGCTATATGTGATAATTAACCATGCATTAGCAAATATCTTGAAACAGGGAGGCTCTGTTTTCTCTGTATTTTGACTAATAAAAGCATGAATTTGTTCAACAAATGATCATTTAGGTTGTGGAATTCTAACCATATTGGAAGGACAGAGTCAGCAATGCAACATTGTGCTGGCCTCAGAGTTTCCTTACCCAAACAGGCTGCTTAATAGGCTGGCTCCATACTATGATGCCATTCAGACTGAAAACCACAGCGCTGAGAAGACAAATACAATATACATTTAAAATAATATGAACCTTGTGCTCTTATTTACTTTAAAATCACCCTATATATGACAATTAAAAAAATGCATAAAGTTCTATTTCAGAAAACAACTTTATATTTCATTAAAAATGATTTTGAAACAACCCCCACACCTTGACAACAATTAAGAAATACCTGTAACTGCACATTTTTTTAGAGTGAGTGTCTAAGAATTTTCTTTAGAAGCCTTCAGACATGTTCTGAAAATCAAAATCAAACTGCGACATTAAAAAAATACTATTTTTTGGAATTAATTCATCATCCAAAAGAATACTCAGGAATACAGCTGGTAGGCATCAATGACTTGGAAAGAAGTATTTTGGGTGCTGGATTAGAAGCAGAGGGGCAGGCTCTGGGAGGTTAATGAGAAGAGGTGTCATCTTTGATTGTCTGCCATTCACTGAGAGCTGGCCAGATGTTTCCACCATTGTAGGAAGCTGTGATCAGTAGTTGCCGGCAATAGGAGATGGCGATAATGCCTTAAAATTTACAAACTTTCCCCTTCCCCTTCTTAGGACACTGATTGCTTTTGTATAAGAAGAAATACTCCTTGCTTCTTTTTTTTCTTCTAACCTCGAAGTTAAAATGTGTAGTTATACATAGTATATATAAACACATGTATACACACACAGAGATCTAAAAATAATCTAGACAGACAACTAAGGCAGCTTCAGATTTTATCCCAAATATGTGACCCATAGTCTTGCTTTAAATAGTCTACCCAAACCCAATAGGTTGAGGTTATCCTTTCCAAGCAGTTTCAAGAGTTTATATGTTTATAGCCAAACTGTTTCCATGGGATATAATAGGCGCTATGCTAAAAGAGTTCTGTGGTCAGATACACGTGTGAATCTCTGGATGAAACAAAATGACATAGGTTTCTTTACTACAGGACTTCTCAGAGCCTTTACTACCACCTTGGGAAATACTGGGCCAGTGTAATCATTAGATACACATAGCTAGTTCTCACTGAAAAGAGTAGCTAGCTGTATTAAAAAAAAATTCCCAGTGATGCAGAAAGATGGAAAGTGATGTGGATTCTGAAGATCTCTTTGAAGGACCTTGTGGGCTGAGGCTTGAAGAGAAGTAAATGGGTTAGTGACTCAGTCGTGTCTGCCTCTTTGTGACCCCGTGGCCTGTGGCCTGCCAGGCTCCCCTGTCCATGGAATTCTCCAGGTAAGAATGCTGGAGTGGGTAGCCACTCGTTTCTCCAGGGTCTCCTCCTGACCCAGGAATCAAGCCGAGGTCTCTGGCATTGCAGGCAGATTCTTTACTGTCTGAGTTACCAGGAGAGCCCAAGCTGAGACACAGCCTCCAGTCACTCGAGGACAGACCCCGCTACAGTCTGTATGAGCACGTCTAATCCTAAGTGAGGCTTGAGGGCTTTCTTAGTTTGGCTAAGGGGCTATCCTCTTGATAATCAAAACATCCTTCAGTTGCAAGCCATTTACCCAGTCCCCATTCTCAGGGACAATCACAAGGCAAACACATTTTGTCATCTCAGCAAAGAATCGCTTTTTTTCTTTCCATGTGACATCACAGCATCTCTACTCTTAATCCCTGAGCACCTCCCAGGAAAGAACAGGTGGGGAGTCATCAGCTTTTGCAAGGGAGGTGAAAACATACCCTACTCTACAGGATATTTCTGAGCTCAGATCATCCATGTATCCTGGCCTGAAGTATGAGCATCATGTTTTGGGGAAGAGCTCTCTTATTTAACCTCCCGACGTACTGGTTATAAACCCCTGCGAAAGCAGAAACCAGCAAACTGAGTGAAGATTCTGGGAGAGGAAACAGAAGAATGCTGGCATTAAAATAAGCTCTAGACTCTGTTCTGTGAAGATTCGGTGGTCAGTATAGGGATCTGAAAAAGTCAATATGGATCTTCGAGGCACCGACAAATATCGTTGGAGACTGGTGGCGTAAGAATTATCTCTGTTACTTGTTTCTCAGTTCTTCCCCTCTCCATCTCTCCTCAGACAGGTTTGCTGAATTTTTTAAGAATTTAAGTTTGTGTCCTTAAGTAAGATTGCAGTTGTACCTATAAATGATTGAATGTTCTCAGTGACAGCTTCAAACTTGTGAAGGGTTTGTGGGAATCTGAGACTGCATGAGAAAGTAATATATTATAAAACGTTGGTCCTGAGTTGTGTTCCCTTGTCTGATGGAAAAAAGCTCAGGCTTAGAATCCAACAGAGAGATGTGGGTTCAAAATTGTGCTTCTGCCAAATACCAGGGCAATATATTTTGCCTCCCTGGGCCTCAGTTTCCATATCTGTAAAATCATGATAGGAAGATAATACGTGCAAAGTGCTTGGCACGCAGTAGGAGTTGAGTGAACAATGGTTATCCCTCACTCCCTGTCTCTTACTGCCCAACACAGAAATTTACTCCACTATCATACCCAGTGCTCCGGGCCAATCTGGGCCTAGATGAGGTGCCCCTACTGAGAGGCAGAAATGTCTCAGCACACATGCATAAAGAATAGCTGCTCTTTCTGAGCCTGTGTAATGTATATGCCAAGGCTTTGTGCAAAGCAGTTGCATGTATCCGATTTAATCTTAACAATCTCCCTGTGATTTGGGGATGCCCTTTCTAGTCAACAAGAGTCAAAGATTAAAAAAAAACCCAAGTTCCTAGTGATGAATGTGGGTTCTTTCACCCCACTCTGCTGCCATCAGGACTGATGTTAAAGCGCTGCACCCTCTCTCCTGTTTATTCACGGGCATGGTATTACGGAGGGGCCTTGGGAGCGAGTGTTAATAGTGCCCCCTTTTGGTCTGCAAAAGCCTCACAGCCCCTCGAGGAGAATGAGGTGTGAAGCCTGCTCAGGCTCTTTGCAAACCCATTCAGGGTTATTTGTGTCTCACACTGTTGTGTCCTCTGGTCAGTCTGTATGTGGCTTTTACATTCCTTAGTAAAGTAATAGGCATGAAGGAATCCTGTGGCTGACGCCAGCAGCCACAGAGAACACCAAGTCTAAAGTCAGCTAAAGGTAAACATATGGAGCCATCCAAGGAATGCAGCAATAAAAACTGGAACATATGATGGAGCCTCCCCTCCCCCCTCTATTTTTCTGGGATAATCGTGTCAAGGAGGGGAAAAAGCCGCTCTTTGCAGACAGCAAGCCTTCACTGTGATCTGCTGTCTTCTGGCAGGGGGAGCCAGTCAAAGAATCTTTCAAGAAATAGTTGGCCTTTTTTTTTTTTTTTTTCCCTCCTGACTGAGTGTTCAACTACCAAAAATCTCTCAGATCAAATCCAAAGACAATTATTTATTTTCCAGACTTAATTTAATAGCAAAAACACCCCTGGAGGACTGAATGTGGTATTTGACTTTTATTTGGGCCACTCTGGACATCACCAGCGCCTTTCTTCTCCAAAGTGTGACTTTGCAGCAAGCTCCCGGGCCCCCAGAGCTGTCCAGGGCTGCTGGCCGGGAGCCCCATTGCCCTCGCAACAGCGCCCCGGGGGCCAGGCCAGAGACAGCACATAAATAACGCTTCTCAGTGCAGGTTTGACTCAGTATTTCTTCTCCACGGCTCATACTCTTCACTCTCATGGAGGGAAAACACGGCCCCAGTCTGTCCCCCAGACCACCTTCCCAGCCTTGTCTGACGCCACAGTGGCCCCACCGTGGGTCCATTCTGCCCCATCACATGGGGCAAATTGATGCTGGCCCTTCCTCTCTCCCTTTTCTTCCTGCCCTGCTTTACGGTGGCCTAAAGCATCCCTGTC